>JAMKQA010015177.1:0-18195 GCA_024699735.1 Posidonia australis
CCATATGATCAAAGGGACTAGCCACCCCTTCAGCACAAGGGAAATAGCAGCCACCCCCCTCAGCATAAGTGTTTATTACCTCCAAGCAGGAGTAGGGTTAGTTAGCATGCCTATGAGGGAGAAAAGAAAATGAATCCTCAAAAGAGTAGATATAGGACCCCATGACTTTGGCATGAGGCCCATAAATCTAAAAGAGAGCCACAAATAAACCTAAGTGCCTAGGTTAGTGTCGCATGAGTCGAGGACAGTGTCACCTTCTATCGCAGGCAAAACAGACTTCCTTCGCGCTGAGGGCACCAATATATCAATTAACCATTTCTTTGCATTTGTGTCTTTTGCATAGCATTTAGTTTAGTTAAGCATAATTGCATTTACTTTGCAAGGCATTTTGTTCGCATTCCGACTAGGGGCATGTCAACTGCCTTATGAGTCATGTAAGCATTTGGCTAGGGCACATTTTAGTCAAGTATATTTGCATTTATTTTGCAAGGCATTTTGTTCGCATTTCGACTAGGGGCATGTCAGCTGCCTTATGAGTCGTGGTTTGGGCAAGCAAGCATTCGGCCAGATAGTCACTTCTTTAAAATGGAGGGATTTGAAATCAGGGGCATGCCAATTAATTGATCTTAAAAAGCAGTTATAGACTTACATGAACAAGTATAAGCAATGCAAAGTGACATCAATGCCAACAATTTTATTATGGCCTATCATGAATACAAATATCGCTAATCAGCTTGGGGCCTCTTTGAACTGCTAGCCCCCGTGAAATTAGTGCCACTAGGCGGAATCTCACTTAGGGGCCATGTCTCCCCTATCTCAACATCATATTCCGCTGTACAGCTAGAGCCTTTAATAATGGCAAGACCGGAAGACTTGATACCAGCACTCATTTGTCGGGCTAACTCAGAAGTAGATGCATTTGAGCCAACAGCATACTTTTTATATTGGTCAGGGCAGGGGCTTTGCTCAATAGAGTCTTGGCAGAAGCCGAACTGGCGAAGGACCCGGACGGGGTGATACTCCACGCCTCCAGAGAATCCAGGGAGAACCACGAGTCGCATGTCCGTGGCATTGAAGAAGGCAGTAAAGGTCCAGGATGCAAAGGATATAATGCACCATGTCACAGAATCCGCATCAAGATTCCACAGTTTGTCGCACAGCTCTTGTACCCCTGGGAGTGTCCTCGAATGATAAGTGCGGCTATAGGCTTCAAAAGTAGAAGGCCGAGGGCACAGAATTTTCATATGAGTAGCAAACCAAACTTGGCAAAAATGGAATCATGTTTAATGAAAGCACAACAGAATAATTAAACATCAATGATTTGCTTACCTGCACCAAGGCCCCACACCCATAGAAATGGCGAGAGCGCTTCAACGTTCGATCCAAACCAACGTAGGTTTCAGCAAGAAGGATAGGGGCCAAGTCGATCTGGTGAACAACTACCGCCCAGGCTATTTCTGCCACCTCGATAGCCACAGTCGTCCGGCCATGACTTAAGATCAGCTCCCCAAGGAAACGCAGTACAAAGCAATAAAGCCACAGGGTACCCATGGAAGAGCGGGCACCAATGATTGCATCAAAATAATCCAAGCGCACCATGGGTGTAGGACCATCTCAGCAGATGAGTTTCTCCACACAGACATCTTTTGCAATACATGTGAGTCGGCTGACGACATGTACATAACTATCATGGTAGGTAAACACCGGCGGGGACATGAACGGTGACAGACCACAGATTCGTCTGACTTCCTCCAGAGTTACAGTCATCTCCGCTTGCCCAAAGCGGAAAACATGCAGGGCTGGCTTCCAAAATTGGGCCACAGCACACAGCAAATGCCAATTAACCTCCACCTTGGCTATACTCAAGAGGGAGGAAGAAATACCCTAGATCCAGAGTTGCTTCCAGTCATTGGCTGTTAAAGCGTCGATCCAACCAAGTAAAGTGTCAGAGTAGTGCTTGGGGGTCACCATGGTAGGATAACTCTGCAGGCACAAATTTGAACCAAATATGGCAGTAAAAGACAAAACTTGACATAAACGTGGGACAAGCATAGCAATCTAGTAGGATATGATACAAAAAGCATTTGCAAAATCAAGAAGCAAGTTCTGAAGCTTTTGCCATGAAAGTGATATAATGTAAAGCAAATATGCAGAAAAACAATAGGAAAGCAACAGAGAATACATGTATACAGTAGCCTTTACCATGGTAATGCAGAATCTGTGCCTAGAAGGATCAAAAAGTGAGAAAAAAGTGGAAAAGCAAGGTCTGCCGCCGTGTTTTTTTCAGAAAAGACGGCGTTGTTTCTTGCAGGGTGCGGGCTTATATAGAAGAGCAAAAAGGGTTTTCAACAAAAAAAGAAAAGAAAACTCGCCATTTTTGGAGGCGCACCTATGCGACGCACTGAGGCAACGCACCTAGGTGGTGCTTGGAATGGCTACAAAATTTCAGCAGTACCTCTTCTAAATATGGACATCGCCAAAATCGGCGCCATTTGTTTAACCCTGCACAGAGTACTTTTGCATACAACCTACACATACAAAACCCCGAGGGACACATCGCAGAATCAGAAATTTTCTTATAAATTTTTATTAGAGGTTACAATGTGCCAGTGTTATTACAGAATTTCCAACAAAAATTATAAGTAAAAGCTACTCGTCGTCTGAATCTTCCTCGTCAGATGCCGCCTTTTGGAAGTACTCAGACAACAGTTTGTTGCCTCGTCGAGTGATTCGGTGCGACCACTAAGCAGCTGCGGCAGCCTGAGTGCGAGGAGCAGAGTCGCGAACCGCCTGGGTAACCTTGGTGTCTGAACGATCCTCCTCTGACGCCTTCGTGGTAAAATCCCCGCTGCTGGCTACATTCACTCCCTAGGCAGGAAAGTCTTGCTGCAAAATCAAACTTATGTTAGCAATAAGAATTTTAAAGTGGCAGCAGGGGCAGAAGAGAGAAGCATACCCGGATGATGTTGTGCCAGCGCAGCTCCTGCAAAATAATAGATATGTCAGATACAGTTAAGATGGCAGGTTGCAAAGTAAGAATTTTACCCTCTTTTGGCGAATATCAGCATAGAAGGCGCCAAATTGCTCCTCGAAGCCCTGTGAATTATAGCGAATGTCAGACTCTCATAGTTCACATTATAGCAATGTAAAGCAGAAGTGGAAATCCTATACCTGAGCCCAGCTAGATGCATACCACATCCCACGCTGGCTATCCCGCACTGCCTACTCGAATAGGTACGGCTTCCCCACACGCCTATACCAAGCAAGGTAGTCTGTGTAGTTGACTTCTTGAGGGACGTGCCTGTCCTGAGAAGCTATGGCAGCAGCATGCCAGCTTCTAGCAACCGAACGAGTTGTAGCCAGGCGATCAATGTCAGCAGGAGGAGGGCAGGAATGCAAAATACATCCGAGAACTGATGTAGCACACGCCCTGGGAGGTAGCAGGCCGACTTCTTCATGCAATAGAATTTCACCTGTTTATCCCTAAGAACGCGGCCAGAGTTCAAGGGATCCCAGTCGAAGCCATCATATCGAGCAAAAGGACGTAGGTGGACCTGTTACAGAAATAGGGAATAGCAAAGAAAGTAAAACAGGCATGCAAAGTTAAAGTCTAATGGCAGAAGAAACTTACATCCTCGAGTTCTACCAGGTCCAGCAGATACTGGAAGGACTCATAGCTAAACACCCCAGCAGCAGCCCGGTGGTCAGGCTCGACCCACTGGCGAGGAAGGGGCAGGAGCTCATCCCGCAGGCGGCCAAAGCAATGCCCTCTGGTGATGTGCTCCATGATCCAATACTGTAAATGCAAGCACAAGTCAGTTATCAAATATTAGGCATAAAGGAAATTTGTTTTGCAAAGTAACAAAAGCAAATACTTACAGTCAACAGAGGGTATAGCCCCACATAAGAATGGCGCCCAAGCTTGACCACATTGTCGAGCCCACAAATCAGCCAAGTGTAGCTAGCACTAGCCCAATCGTAATGATCCAGATGCTCCAGGTTGGTCAGATACACAATCCAGTCAGCATGGATATAGTAGGCTAACGAATCGTAGAAGATCATAGCTAGTAGCTCCAGTAGAAAGTGCCTCAGTACAAAATCTGCTTCCTCACTATCAGGCTCAGGGTTGGACCAGAATCTGTCCCATTCTCTCAACCACCCCATGGTGATCATATGTTTCCCCCTTGGTTGCTTAGGAGGGACACAGCCCAGATGTGCAGGCACAAGGTGGAAGCCGTGGGTGGTTTCACCTATAATGGGCTCGTCACCGAAAGGAAGGCCTGTCAACAGGGCCCACTGATCAGGCTGGACAGTCAGCTCACCAAATGGCAAATGGAAGGTGTGCGTCTCAAACCTCCATCTTTCTACCAAGGCTCCGATGAAGTTGTAATGGCCGTGAATGATGGGTAGACGCAGCAAGCCTCCAAATGGAGACCAGTGGAGGAGGAAGTCCTGCAGAAAATCCGGTAAATGATGGAAATGATCGAGCATCGGGCCCCAATGGCATCGCATGATCCGACTCACGACCCCTTCCTGAAATGTCAAGAATAAAGTTAAAGCCAATTCAAAAGCAGATAGCAATTAAAGTACATCAAAGTGAGAAAATTATCCCAAATTCGGGACTCTCGCAAATATGACGGTCACTCAGCAACCGCCCCTCAATATTTCCCGACTCCTGAGAAGCATTTGTCAGAAAACACCAGATTTAAATACTCATTTGCAATTCAGTTTTTTGTTTACCTCAATGGGAACAACAGGAGTCGGGCTGCTAGAGGCACGTGACCTCGAAGAACTGCCTCGTCGTCTGGAACGAGAGCTAGAAGGCGTGTCTCGTGAGGATTGTGGGGTCCCTTCCTCGGGAATTGGGTCATCCTGCGGAAAGGAAAAGCCGAACCAAGAGTCAAATAGCAGCAGTAGGCATGACGAATGCAAAATATGTCGAAGTTAAATTTGACATTACTTTCATTGACATAATAACCAAGGGGCATGGCATTCAAAGCATTACGGCATATAGTGGCAGAAGTACAAGTACAGGCAGGCATACAGTGACAGCTCAGTGTTACCTAAAAAATATGCAAATTATGTGACAATATTTTATACTCTGGCATGAAAAGACAGGAGAGGTCAGATATGGAATATTCTGTGTGGCCTCTTATTCAAGCATGAGTCAGCAGATGAATGATTAAATTGACTAAGAATCGGAAATTGAAACCACATTTTTTACAGCATGGCATGAATAGCAGTATGGCATATTTGGCATAAGTAAGTGGCAAGTATGTGCCCATGCCCAACAAGCCTCACGGCCAACCCATCTCCATCCCGCCACCACTATTAGCCATCACCTCCAACTACAACCGCAGGCCATAGCCTTGGCTCACCGGAGCATTGCCGACAACCAACCAGCAACCCACATCATCACTCCGGCCCACCATCGCACAGTCATGACCACCAAAGCATGCCCACAGGCAGCCCAAGCCAGCCCATTGGTCGTTGTTCCCTGCAACCCGCAGCCCCACTGGCAGACCACCTAACCGCAGCCAGTCCACTTGGGCCAGCTCCACCAGTGACCAAACCGCAGGCTGCCACCTCAGAATTCATCACCATGACAGCCAAACCCCGTCAAAGCCGTCGGAACCCATCCGTCCAGCCACCGCCCAAAGCGAAACAAAAGAAGAAATGAAGAGCCAGAGGAAGAGAGGTTACCTCCGCCGATGATCCTCGGTCCAGCCAATCCTAGAGAGTCTGGTCCATGCCACCGCCGACCATGTTGCCACCGCAACCGCTCGTCGCACCCCGCCACACTACGTCGACGTGCCTCACGCGCGCACCAGCAGCGAGCACCCCGTCGGCACACCTCTTGCGCGCCGCCACTGTGAATGAGAGGGGAGGAGAGACTGGGGTTTCCGTTAAAGAGAAGAGAAAGGGAGGGAGTAAATGGGTTTCGTATTGAGAGGAAGAAATGGGGAGGAAGAAGAAAAGGCACACGCCCCTTGAGAGAAGAAGAATTTAAAAAGAAAAAAACTTTATGCATGTTGGGATATGAAATCCAATTAGTAGAGACATGAAAAAAAGCAAAAAAAAAAAAAAACAGAGCAGCAGCCCCTTGCAGTTCCAAGCAGCAAAGAGCATATGAAATATTTCTTGGTAGTTATGGTAGTTATTCAGTGGGGCCCACGTGAGAAATAGGTCAAGGTTCAGAATGCAAAATAACCGTGAAATTGCGTTCTAGCCCTTATTACTGCACAGCTTAGGCACCAAGTGCAGAATATACAGTCAGCACATGGCCCACAAAATGCACCGCATGGCGTAATTTGCAGAAAACCCCCTATGTTTCGCAATTTTGCAAATCAGTCCACAAAGGACGTGGGAAGCTTAATTTAAAACAGACATTTGTTGATATACAGTAGAATCTCAAATGTCACAGCATGGTGGCAATACAGCAATCAGAAAGCAGTTGTGGTTGGGCAGTTTATAGTAAAGTCCCAAATTTGTGGATATTTGCACATAAGTCCTCACCTTTTGCAAGCAATTTGGAGAATCACAGCAAACAAGAGATTTCAACATGCATCTCGACAGGTGTGCCAGTCTCCACACCGCAACCTCGGCAATCAGCATATTGCAATTCCTTCCAGGGGAATAATCCTGGGGTCATCGCTTTGTTTTCCAGGATCTCATCTTGAGCGGATGAGACCCTTCTGTCCCCTTTGGATTTCCGCGGGCGCGGAATCCAGCTTGCTTGACTTTAACAGGGTGGTCAAGGTCCTTCGCCCCTTTGGATTTTCACGGGTGCGGAATCCAGCTAGCTTGACGTTGGCCGGGTGGTCAATGTCGTTTGCCCCTTTGGATTTCTGCGAGCACGGAATCCAGCTTGCTTGACTTTCACCGGGCGATCAAGGTCCTTTCCCCTTTGAATTTCCGCGGGCGTGGAATCCAGCTTGCTTGACTTTGACCGGGCGGTCAAGGTCCTTTGCCCCTTATGGATTTCCACGGGCGTGGAATCCAGCTTGCTTGACTTTGACCGGGCGGTCAAGGTCCTTTGCCCCATTTGGATTTCCACGGGCGCGGAATCCAACTTGCTTGACTTTGACCGGGCGGTCAAGGTCCGTTGCCCCTTTTGGATTTCCGTGGGCGCGGAATCCAGCTTGCTTGACTTTGACTAGACGGTCAATGTCGTTTGCCCCTCTAGATTTCCGTGGGTGTGGAATCCAGCTTGCTTGACTTTGACCGGGCGGTCAGGGTCCTTTGCCCCTTTGGATTTCCGTAGGCACGGAATCCAGCTTGCATGACTTTGACTGGGCGGTCAAGATCCTTCGCCCCTTTGGATTTCCACAGGCACGGAATCCAGCTCGCTGATCTTGACCGAGCGGTCAAGGTCCTTTTCCCTTTGGATTTTCACGGGCGCAAAATCCAGCTCCTTGACTTTGACCGAGCGGTTGAAGTCCTTGGTTTCTCGGATTTTCTTGGGCAGGAAATCCTGTGGCTCGACCTTTTGACCGGATGGTCAGGGTCATAGCCCCTTTCTCGGATTTCCTTGGGCAGGAAATCCCGTGGCTCGACCTTTTAAGTGGATGGTCAGGGTCCTAGCCCCTTTCTCGTATTTCCTTGGGTAGGAAATCCCGTGGCTCGATCTTTTGACCAGATGGTCAGGGTCCTAGCCCCTTTATCGGATTTCCTTTGGCCGGAAATCCCGTGGCTCGACCTTTTGACCAGATGGTCAGGGTCCTAGCCCCTTTCTTGGATTTCCTTGGGCAGGATATCCCGTGGCTCGACCTTTTGACCAGATGGTCAAGGTCCTAGCCCTTTCCTCAGATTTCCCCAGGCAGGAAATCCAGTTGCTTGACCCACTGACCGGGCGGTCAAGGTCCTCTTTGTTTCTTTTCTCTTCTGGATTTTCGCGGGCGCAGAATCTAGTTGTTTGACCCTCTAACCGGGTGGTCAAGGTCCTTTTGCTTTTCCCTTTTGAGTTTTCGCATGCACGAAATCTCTTTGTTCGCCTTTGGTCCGTGCAGACCAGGCCCTACTTTGCTTGACAAATAATCTATTTGTCACGCCCCCCCTTTCTTGGGCTGGTATCCCCAACTACTCGGTTGACAACCGTCACGCTGTCAGGTGTCCGGGTTGACAAGGCTTGATTAGCTTGTCATATCCCGTCTCTGGGTTGATAACCTCATAATTCGGTAGATGAGTCCGACAACTTATCATTTTCTTGCCAGTGTTTTCTTCTGCTGGTAGAGTTCTCTCTGCCTTGTGTTTTCAGCATTAGCATTAGTTTCGCATCGGCTTTCAGCATCGGCTCTTGCATTAGCATCTTGCATTGGCATCACATCCCCAACATTTAGATCAGTAGGTGCACGCATTTTGCATTTGGCAACAAGTCATGACTTCCGGTGCATCCGCCGGATAAGTGACTTACTGCCTACAACAAACACCATCCTTATGTAACCTCAAAATCGGGGTATCATGTCAACCCTGAGCATCGGTCTTGGTTCCTTTCGTCCCTTGACCTCGCTGAGGGAGGGGCATCTGCATTATCAATGGCATAAATCAATCTGCATTAGCATCATGTTTTCAGTTTTTAACAATGGCATAAATCAATCTGCATTAGCATGAATCACCCATCTCTTTTATGGGATAGATTCTGGATCAGATCACAGTCTGGACCAGATTCTCTGGGGCGCACCACTCAGGCGCACCAAACCAGAGCACCACTTCGGCGCACCAAGCAGGTGCACCAGACTGGTCAGAGAGCAAAACACTCAGGCGCACCAAACCAGAGCACCACTCCGGCGCACCAAACCAGAGCACCACACCGATGCACCAAGCAGGTGCACCAGACTGGTTAGAGAGCAAAACACTCACATTGGCATCTTTGTTTGCATGGCTTTATGGAGGACTTTGAGCTTGATTCTTGTATGGTTGATTCTCTGATATTCTACGATTTCACATGCATTTTTCAGTTTTAACCAGATCGTTTTCCAATTGTTTTCTCCTCTTGGATATTCAGTCCTTGTCTAGAATCTGGTAGGCTGGTTGCACTTTACTCCTACGTGGAGAGCCTTGTGCATCAGCCCATGATCCAGTAGCATGGCTGAATCCTGCCTCCCTCATTTAGCACAAAATAGGTGGGACCTTGTGTGAGGCTACCAGTCCTTGAGCACTGGGTCCACAAATCATTGCATTGACATGTTTTTCCAAGTTTTACAAAGGATTTCACACTGCATAGTTTTCTAGAATGCATTCCCTGATGTTTTGGCTTTGCATAGTTTTCTATTTTCCCTTAGCACGTTTTCTTGGCCCACCTAGACGCACATAGGGGGCGCACAGGACTGGAGCACCAGTCCGGTGCACCAAATAGGCTCATTGGCCTGTTCTCAGTAGCACACAGCAGGTTTTTATATGCTTTTGGTATACTTTCTCGGCTCGATTCACTCCTGGGTTTTCTTTGGCTTACTCCCTTGGCATAATAGGAAGGCACAACTATGTTTTCAACTATTTTCATGCATTTTAGATTGCATTAGGCATATAGCAAAGCAAGGATGATAAATCGCTCAAGATATTAGATCTTTGATCTTATTGTGCAATATTCTTGCATCAACACTTGACCCGGCATGTGATATTTCTGAGCATTAGAACACACCCCTACACATCATGCACCCATACTTTAGACACCACACTCATTAGCATGGCGTGGCATATCGCCCTTAGGCGTATAGCAAAGGCTGCAAAGCCGACATTTCATAAGCAAAAGAGAAACCAATAGAAGATCGATTTATCAGGTGTACGAGGGTGCCAACACCTTCCTCGTACGTAATAGGGATCCTTACCCATATTTTTGGTTTACAAAGACCTTTTTCATTGTTTTGCATGTTTTTCATGTTTTATATGATTTTCCTCGTCTTCCATTTGAATAGACTAGGTGGCGATTCCTGCATTTGCATATTTTATTTTTTGCCGTGACTTTGCCGACTTTGGCATATACATATATTTTTGCCATTCTCGACGGCATGGTTACAATATATATATATATACATATATATATATATATATATATATACATATATATACATATATATATAGAGAGAGTGTGTGTGTATATCTATTACACACTCCCTTAAATTAAGACCCATGTAAGATGCAATCCTAACCATTGATTCAAAACAACCTTAACACAAAACCATAGACCACGAATCAAATAGAATAATGGTTTACATTTAAAATAAAAAAACAAAATCATGTTTGCACAATTTTCGCTAGGAACATGTGATTGCACTTACATTCAAAAACAAAATCCCTCTCAAATCTCAACCCCCGAATTTATTAGAACATAACTTTCCTCTTCCTTCTCTTTCATCTACGAACGACACCTTCCTCCCCATCCTCTTCCTACGTCACCTCAACGAAAAAGCTCCCGATCAACTTTAATACTGACTACAACCTCTGGTTACAGACTGAGATCGTTGCCATTAAAAGTGAGTTCCTCAAATCGACTACAACCTTCGGATCTACAAAAGCTTCCGAACAACCTCCTTCATCCATTGTTACAGGTAAGGCCTAAGCATACATCATTTTGTTTACACCTAAACATCATTAGCATCTCCTTCTAAACCCAATAGTTACGTTTTTTGATTTCAACAACTCGAATCCTCTTCAATAGTGTTTTTTATTTTTACTTTTTCTAACTGACATGGATGCAAAGGATGACATGTTCAATCTAAATATAACTCAGGAAATGTCTAAACGTGTGGAGAGTTCCACATCAAAGAAGAAAATGGGTAATGTTTTTGAAAAGAGTCCTAAACAGTGAAGGAAGGAGGATTATGCTCCTGTTCCAACCAATGAAATAGAAGGTAAGAAAAAAAATCAATGCAAATATTTATTTACTTACAATAAAATGTTGTGAAATGGTTTCAATACATATTTTATGATGTCAATGTGAAACAGAATCTTAAGATGATCCAACAAAGATTTTGTGTTCCAACAGAAATTCTATGAAGTCCATCAACAAAGAGTATATCGATCCATTTTAACATGTCACTACTTTGTAAAAATAATTTAATTTTGCTCTTTACTCTAAAGTTTCATAATAGTGCTTGCTATTACTCTTTGGAATCAATATTATGTTTAAATGAAATAAAATATACTTTACTTATAAAGTTGTAAATGTATTATTTTAGTATTACTGTTATAGTTAATGAAAGATAACACTGTAATTCATATTTCATTGTTACAGTTTTGAACGTTAACATAAAATAATTCAGTATTACTATTGTCATGATATAATTTAGTATAACATTTTGTTGCAGATTAGACTTATGTGCAGAGCCAAAGCAGTTGTTTTTTTGCTGGATGTTATCAGAAACTTGATCATCTTACCCACTTTGGTGTATGAGAGCATTATCTCACTCGAAGCCTGTTTTACAGTTTCTTTAAATTAGCAACTGAACACTGAGTCATTGATGTTCATGTGTTATCGTTTGCATGGAAGAGAATTATGCCACGTTATTACCTGGTGCAAACAACATGCATGAATAACATATAAAATTGGGGAAGACGATGGTTATATCTCATACAGTTTTGTAATACTGTATTCCAAACATTATTACCTAATAAAACTTTTAACTTATTAGAATCATATTACAGTTTAAAACAGATGATCTCATCAAACTTAATGATGTTGATGTGGATATTTTCAATGAAATTTTGTAATACTGTTTTCAAAATAGTAATAAGGAATAGTGAGAATAACTTTAGTTAAAATCATATTAATACTATTTTGTAGTACTATTTATCAAACAATTTCATAATAATTGTAATACTATTATAACTTGATTTGTAATGCAGTAAATTTGGGACAAATTGGTTTTGTAATTGTACAAATCCGTAATTTTGTTTGAAATCTGGATTGTGATTGGTAGTAACATGTTTATTAATTACACAATATCAGCGGGTTATAAAACTTCCAATCTTTAAATGCTAAATATGTGGATATTTTGAATTTAAGTTTTTTTGGTAAGATGGATTTGTAATGCACCAAATCCGGGATTACATGGATTTGTAATTGCACAAATCTTCATAATCTGAAACATCAATATAACATGAACCTGGTAATCTAAAAACACAAGTACTTGAAACAGTTATACGATTTCGATAGAAGTTCAATGAATTTAACTGAACTCTACAAAAATAAATAACACGAATTATTATGAAATCTAAAAATATATATTGACTATATGCTAGTTACCTTAAAATCATTACAAATAAGGAAAAAATTATAACAAATAAACAAAATTTTTTCAATCACAAAATATTCTCATTTATAATTTTCAGATTTTTAAATTATATAAAAATAATAAGAATTTTGTGGATGTTAAATATTTTCAAATCATAACCTTCCACATATATATCCTCTTAATTACTAATTAACCCTACAAATTTTAAATTCCCCTTGTTTTGTGAAATGACATATCCACGTAACAACAAATAAAACTGCCAAATTATAACCTTCCAACTATATCGACATAATTGCCAATTATCCTTTCAAAATTTAAAAGCCTCTTTATCTTGTGCCACTACAAATCCTGACAATTTAAATTAAACCTTTGTTACTAATAAACATTCTTTCTATTAATTGCATTGCTGGTTGATGGTTGTATTAAATTTTATAAAATGGTATTACTAATTGTAACAAACAGTTATATGAATTTATGATTTTCTTATAAATTTTTTTTTAAATACAAACAGTTACTACTTTATTATTATTTGGTTAACATTGATACGAAATAATATAAATACAATACTTCTTCTCCTTCATTGCAAATAAATCTTGCATGAAATCCACGTATGAACTTATCAAACATTAATAAGATTCCTAAAACAGAAACAGTTACAATATTGTAATACCGTTTGGATAACAATATAACGAAGTTATAAAACATAGCACAACGTGTTCTTCATTATCACCATCTTCAGCGTTTGATAAGTAAAATAATAACAATCTAATGAATATCAATGCCAACGGTGATGGGTCTCCACTCCTCAATGCTCCAAATAAATTCATAAAACATACCTACAGTCAAAGCAACTTATTGTGTGAAGACATGATTAATTTAAATTCATTCCAAATAAGGATGGCTACGTAATTGTTAGCTTCATCATAACAGACAGAAACTTCACATCACTAAAAATAGCAACTACCAATTACAAATAAAAGTCTAACTGATTTACTACTATAAAAAATAAAAATACAAAACCACTATGATATCATTGGCGGTTTTAATACTTACCATTATATCACAATATATTGGTCCTCATGCATCTTCCCTCAAAATAGCTAATTTGAGGGAGGATGTAACAGGCTCCGAGAGAGAGAGAGATTAGTTGCATCCTCCTTCAAATTAGCTAATTTAAGGGAAGATGCCTATTGGTGGTTGGGTTGAAATCTAATGGTAAATAAAGAATACCACCATTTTGAGATGAGTGGTTTTGTATTTTTTTAAAAATTAATTTGTAACATCTGTGCCCGGCTTTTCCATTTATTATAAACCATGGAATTTCTTGTAATTATTAGTGTGTGGTTTATTAATGGTAAATCCAGATTGTGTTTGTTGGCTGTGGGCTCTCCCTGTGTTTTGTGCCCCTGATTTCTCCCTTATGGTGTGATTTTCTTTGGCTAGTGGGTCTGTTCTGCTTTGGGACCTGTGTTTGGGTGTGATGCCCACTTGGGCTTGGGCTTGGACCCTGTCAAAGAGCCAATGGTGCCTGTGATCCTCTGTTTTTCTTCTCTCCACGCCCGTGACTTGCGATCGGTCCTCTCCTATGCATGTGGGCTAGTGGGAGGGCTGCTCGTCCCGTCCCTTCTAGAGCAACGAGGTTGGTGGCAGACCGGCGTGCTTCAAGGGATGGTAAGCGCAGAGGTGGCTTTAAAGAGGGAGGCGGGTTGTGTGGGGATAGAGGGGAGAACGAGAGATAGAGGGCTAAAGGAAGTGCAGAGGCTGGGTCGCATGCCGGAGGAGATCGCGCGAGTGTGGGGGAAGGCTTGTGTCGTGCACCGCCAGAGCTTGAGGACATGCGAGGCTCGTTGAAGCGAGGTACGCGTCCCTCCATCTAGCTTCTCTTCCTCGGTTGAGGCATGTTAGGTTAAAGGAGAAAATCATGGATAATCATGTTAAATCATGTAAAAAAGAGGAAAATGTTGGGAATGAGAGGAATAATGTGGTTATGTTGATATCATGTTGATTCGCGGGTGTTTAGTAAGATTTTCGTGGGTATTCTTGAAGCATGCTATAGTGATTGTGTTTGGGCTTGATGCATTTGTGATTTTTGATAGAACAACATGCTTAGCGGTTTTATGATCGGATTGAGGGGTTTTGAAGTAGACATGGAGGTCTACACCCCATGTTTTATTGGTAATTTTCGTGGCATGTTTGATGGGTCCGATCCTTACTCCCACTTTGGGGAGATGAAACGGTGAAGGTCGGGGAGATTTCTGCAATCGTAGAAATTCGGTATGCCGAACAGGATTCGGTATGCAGAAATGCTCCCAGGTGGTTCCCTGGACCACTGATTCGGACGACCGAAGCATTTCGGTCATCCAAATCCGGGGATTTCGGACGACCGGATGATTTCGATCGACCCTTCTAGCAAGGGACTGGTTTATCTGACAGGGATTCGGAATGCCGAAATACTTCAGTCGACCGAATCAGGGAATTTCGATCAACCGGAACGAAAATCAGTATGCCGAATCAGGACCCTGAGCCATTATGGGAAATGTTTAGAAAAATGTTGATAAATTTGGATAAATACATGATAAATGTATGAAATGCATGGAAATGACTTGTGAGATGATGCATGCAAATATGTTATTCTTTTTATGGTGTTTTTCATGAGATTTTGACACATGGCTTATGTGTGTATGTGGACCCATGTGAGGGGTGATTGCATGGTACAATGACCCTGAATGAATGTGTGGGTTTAAAGACCACAGGTAATGAATTGATGCATGATACATGTGATTTGCAAAGAGTTTTATGAATGAAAAATAGTTTTGATAAATGTTTCGAAAAGAGAAATTGCATATGACTTTAAAGAGATTAAAGGATATAGTAGGAACCACAATGAAACCAAGACTTGCCGACGAGGTAGTGAGACCTCTAGAGATGCCGGGGACGTGTCCTTGGTTGTGGTTGCTGAGTTTGCTGTCCGGGGTAGGAGCCTCGAGACTATGGTGGTACTGTAGGACCCGGGGTATGAGAGACCCAGACTACCCTCAGTGCTGGTGCTACACGGGTCTGGGGTTAGAGTCCCCAAGTGCTCGGGCAATAGGACGTCCCTAGGACACACTCCGTGCTTGTACCAGTGAGGGTACATTTTGAGGCTGCGGCCAAGGCAGTTGAACTCCTACGCAGGGTGGTTCACCGCGGCACTGCAGTGTGGGTGTGGTGACATGGAATCCTCACCAGCTGCTTGTAGCCAAGTCGATCGCCTGTGGCCTGGGTGATGCAACCAGTTTTGGAATGGAAAAGTGTGGATTTGTGTGTGGACTAGTTCCTAGCTCGGATTGTGATAAATTGTGCAAATGATTTTAAATAATGTTTTGGGCTAGGAAACTAGATGAAATGATTTGCTTTTCCTATGTCGAGTATAAAGGTTTATGAATGAACATGAGGTTTTGAAAGAAAAGAAAAGAAAGTTTGAAATGCCATTGTTTTCCAAATTTTTCTAATTGGACATGTGGTTTTGGCAATGGTAGTTTTCTGGCAATGTTTTTCGTGGGTTTTAGCGCTGTTTTGGGGCACGTATCTCGATGACATTCCTATCACTCTCTCGTGTTTTTCCATGTCCCCTTTGTTTCGGGTGCTCAGGTGTAGGAGCAGTCTAGTCTGGTGCATTTTTCCGAGCCACGTTTGCCGCACACAGGTCTAGGTGATTAGCTTTATTTATTTTATTCTACCATTTAGATTCTTTTAGCTGCTCTTGGGTAGTTCTTGTACTGTTGTGTAGCACTGGGGTGTTACAGAGTGATTACCGGATGCTAAACCAAATTATAGTCAAGAATAAATATCCTCTTCCCCGGATTGATGATTTGTTTGATCAGCTTCAAGGGGCTTCAGTATTTTCGAAGATTGACTTGAGATCAGGGTATCACCAGCTGCAGATCCGGGAACTTGATATGCAGAAGACAGCTTTTCGTACCCGGTATGGCCACTATGAATTTTTGGTTATGCCGTTTGGATTGACAAATGCACTAGCTGCCTTCATGGATTTGATGAATAGGGTATTCAGACCCTACCTATACCAATTTGTTGTGGTATTTATTGATGATGTGTTGGTGTATTCCCCTGACGTGCAGACTCACCGGACACACTTGAGAATGGTGTTAGAGACATTGAGGCAACACCAATTGTATGCGAAGTTTTCCAAGTGTGAGTTTTGGCTGGAAGAGGTTACATTCCTTGGCCATATCATTTCATGTGATGGAATTAAGGTGGATCTAGCCAAGGTTGAGGCGGTTAGTAGTTGGGCCAGACCCAAGACCGTGACTGAGATCAGAAGCTTTTTGGGCTTGGCTGGATATTATAGAGGGTTCATACATGATTTCTCCAGGATTGCAGCACCCTTGACTTATTGACACAGAAAGAGGTTCCTTTTGTTTGGGACTGGTAATGCAAGGAGGGCTTCAATGAGTTGATGACCCAACTGGTCACATCTCCAGTTTTGACCGTACCTTCAGGGAGTGGGGGCTTTGTAGTGTACTGTGATGCTTGTGGCACAGGTTTAGGATGTGTGCTGATGCAGCATAGGAGAGTTGTGGCGTATGCCTCATGCCAACTAAAGAACCATGAAAAGAATTACCCCACTCATGGCTTGGAGATGGCTGCAGTGGTTTTTGCTCTGAAGATTTGGAGACATTACCTGTACACCGGAGTTTAAAGTATATCTTCACTCAAAAGGATCTGAATCTGAGGCAGAGAAGATGGGTGGAATATCTCAAAGACTATGACTTTAGCCTATCCTACCATCCAGGGAAGGCTAATGTGGTCGTTGATGCCCTGAGTAGGCCCACTCACTTGATGTCCAGTTTGATGATCAAGGAGTGGCGTATGCTAGAGGCTTTGGTTGGTTGTAGACTGTTACGGCAGTCTCAGGGACCTGTTGGAGGTTGGGTAGCAAGCATGACTGTTCGCCCAAGGTTACTGCAAACTATTGTAGCTGCTCATCGACTGGATCCCTTTGTGCAAGAGAATTGGGCTAAACTAGAGGCAGGAGAGGTGCCTCGTTTCTCTGTTGGAGCAGATGGAGGACTCAGGTATGATTTGCGTCTGTATGTGCCTCGAGTAGAAGAAGTGAAACAAGGATTGCTTGATGAGGCCCATCGGTCTAAGTATTCAATTCATCTCGGGAGCACCAAGATGTATAGAGATCTGAAGAGAAATTTTTGGTGGTCTGGAATGAAAAGAGAGATAGCTGAGCATGTGATGAAGTGTGCAACCTGCCATATGGTGAAGATTGAACATAGAAGCCTGGAGGAATGTTGCAACCTCTAGATATTCCGATGTGGAAATGGGAGCATGTATCTATGGACTTTGTGACAGGACTGCCTAAGACCAGGAGGAAGAATGACACCATCTGGGTGATCGTCGATCGTCTCACAAAGTCAGCACATT
The DNA here is from genome assembly GCA_024699735.1 of Posidonia australis. Lineage (NCBI taxonomy): Eukaryota > Viridiplantae > Streptophyta > Magnoliopsida > Alismatales > Posidoniaceae > Posidonia > Posidonia australis. The sequence goes on from JAMKQA010015177.1 coordinate 17,664, forward strand.
TCTTACCTATGAGGGTAAATCTCCCATTAGCTTAGTTGACAGAGTTGTATGTGGCTGAGATAGTCCATCTGCATGGGGTGCTGATATCCATTGTGTCTGATAGGGACACCAGATTTACATCTAGATTCTTGGGGAGCATTGCAAGAGGCTTTCGGCACCATTCTGCATTTCAATACAGCCTTCCACCCTTAAACAAATAAGCAGACAAAGAGGACCATTCAGACCTTAGAAGACATGTTGAGGGCCTACACCCTGGATTTTAGGGGGAGCTGGGAAGATCATCTTCCACTGGTTGAGTTCACCTACAACAATAGTTATCATTCCAGCATAGGTATGGCGCTGTATGAGGCGTTGTATGGTAGGCCTTGTAGAACACTGTGACCATGCCGGTGGAACCCCTGGGCACGGTTCACCAAAACCTGACTCCGGTGTGCGGGAACACACTGGGAGGTCCGATACAGTCACGGCGAAAATGGTGAATCCGAAGGAAGAGACAAGACTCAGAAACACCAAAGGGAAAACAAAAGGATAA
>JAMKQA010015178.1:0-23293 GCA_024699735.1 Posidonia australis
GCCATCTCATGGCAAATCAAAGTTAAGTTGCAAGATATAGCAGAGAATCTTACGACTAAACTATAAAAGGCTCCGATCGCAGTCTTGGATCCTCTGCATTCTCACTTGTCCAAGAGTTAGAAAGTCTTAATACATACCAAAATCCCAACCCCTAACTTGACATCTCATATAACCAAAGTCCAACTTTTCTTTATTCACACCATCTTCTGTTTTTGTCAAAAATCATGATTCCCTTTTTTTCACTCCTCTCATGAACATATGTTAGCAGACCCACTTCCTACTACACATGCTACTACGGTCACTTTCTTTATTCACACTAGTGGTTCGTTCCCTTTGTTTCCTTCTTCCTTTCATATCATTTCTGTCTAACTGCAGCTTGCAGTCTGTGATTTCTATTTGTTGTTCCCAATTCAATTCTTTTCCAATCATTTTCCTTATTCATACCACTTTGTATCCTTCTCATTCAAGCTTCCCTTTCAATCTTTTTCCCTTACCACATGAAATCATAGACTTTAAAAAAGGCATATTTCTTGAGACTGATGAAACATTGAAGACAAAATGACATGGATTTATGCAGGGGGGAAAGTGCCAAAGTGGGGTTGGGTAGGATATGCGCCCATGCAAAACGTGCAGGAAAGGGACGTGGCGGAGTGAGGTGGGAATCAGGATTTGGGTGTCCTGACCTTGCGTCTAGATCACATCTCAATGGAGGTGTAATGTTAGCCATCATATTAAAACTGCATCATGGATTTTCAAGAGTTCAAAACTTAAAAGTACAATTTCAAGGGTCGATCTCACATTATACCAATTCTCTGTAACATTTTTTTGGGCGAGATTAATAACAAATTAGAATAATAGCTACTACCAATGGTTGATTGTATGAAGAGAGTCAGGAGGAATGCCGCCAACGCACACAAATGCCCAACCAACCATAGTTGCGCTTTCACATCTCCATCCCATTTTCATTTCACTCTTCATCTCTTCCATCAGTTTTTCTCTTCACTCATTTTATTTCATCCGCCCTTTGTATGGATTAAGGTAACGTTTGAAAACGTTTTTTTTACACCAACTTATTACGTTAAGACTTGAATCTTCACTTTTTCTTTTTCCCATTTTTTCGATTTTCTATGACAATCCTTGACATTCTCAAGTTATTTCATGATATATGTGTTGATAGTTTGCACTTTGCAGTTCTTGTCTTATACTCCAAATTTATTTTTTTTGATATCGATATGTATATATTTTCTCCTTGTAGTACGTGGAATTCAAACCTGAGAGGGAAGTAGAAGTTCCACTCTTATTGACCAACTACATCATGGTAGTTGGTTCATATACTCCAAATTTGTTAGCATGGATTGTGTTTTATGTTTTTATCTCCCAAATAGTCTTGCCTGATTATCCAAAACCACTCCATTCATTGGTGGACCATGTTGATCATGGAGCATCAAATCTTGCATTTTTATTTTTGATCGATCTTTAGTATTATTCCCTTTCCAAAAAAAAGGTTATTTGTAATTTTACCCTTCACCTATTCGTATTTCAATAAAAGAAGATCAGTAGTAATATAAATGACTCGTGGTAATGATCATTAGACAAGGGATACTTTCCAAAGCTATCCCAGAACTCGGAGATAAATTGCAAGAGAATCAAGCAAATATGAACAAAATTGAGATGTCGTTATTCATTAATGATCTAGCTCCAGCTTTTTAATTGTCAAGAAGAACAATGAATTGTAATTTGTCAGTTTCATTTAAGGATTATTTAAGTACGAAACTTGACAGGCCTTTGAACCTTGCATAGCTTGTCCTCCCAAAGCGGATCATGCAACATGCAAATTAAGACATACATCTTTTAACCATGATTACGATCACTATCATGCTCATGCAACTCGAGTATAAGACGAGAAACTACACCAAAGAAATCATTGTAAGGCTTAAAAAAACACTCTTCGAATTAATATGGTAAACAAAAGATTAAAAAGACATTTTACAGCATAGATATTGTAACAATTTTGTGTAATGATTTAAAACATAAACTTGAAGTTCGTAGCATCTATCTTGTTTTACTCAAATCCATTTAGTAAAATCTTTGAATATATAACTTCTAATCAAAATCTACAATAATCCAACACTTTTATCAAACATCACCAACTTCTTAAAATCAAATAACTTTGAAATAATAATTCCTCTACATTACCTAAGTTAAAATATAATTACTTCTAATTAGAAATTAACTTCTACATTTAAATCTAGAAGTTCAAATTTTAACAACCAAACTCTTAACGTAACTCAGATATTGAAATTCACAAATCTCGAAGTGAAAGTAATCTTCAGAAGTGCCGAGGAACTGAGGAACCTGGAAGGTGAAGATCATTTTCCCTTCCCGCCCTCAAAAAGACGAGATCATTTTGAAACAAGCTCCTCTAAAGTTCAACATAACAAATAGTTTACCAAAAAGAGGACGGCTTCTTTTTTCCCAATGAGCATTTCTGATAAATAGTCCCTTATTTAAATTTCCTATATATTATATTTATATTAGACAAAAAGAACAGAAATGACAAGATTTCATCTTTTATGGATAAATTAAAAAATAACTGTGTGGAAAACAAAACAGGACTTTTGTACAATGACACCGTACAACAATTGAAAAAAAGGATGTAGCGCGGCTTTGTAGAGCGTTGAATCCGTTCTGCCATTTGATGGTGTATCAATCACTCGTCCTCTTTATAAACAGCATCCCAGACTACATAAGCTTGTGCACATCCTAACAACTTGCAGCACAATCCGCAACCCAGGATTCAAATCACGATCATTAAACAAAAAGAAACGTTGAAGCAGCAACATGGAGAACGGTACATTTACAGTGTAACCACACCAAACCAGAAAAACAAGCAAAACTATGGTAGCTGGTGCAGCATTAAGTTCAAAATGCAAAGAATGGCCACAAATTCAGCTCGTCATATTCGTCATACTCCTAAATTTAACGTGATGAATATTCTTACAATTATAAAGGAATGTAGTATTTTCTCACGTCAAAATTCTAGAAAATTGACAGATATTCACAAATTTGCAAAACGACATAACCTCAGATATCAAGCTCCAGAAAAAAACTCTTTCCGTGCCTGCTCTACTTGAAGAACAGACCCTTTCTCTTCCCCTTCCTTTTCTCAACAGCCTGCAGTTATTATTATCATTACCAACACGAACGCAACACTGGAAATTGGGATTTCAAAAGAAGAGTTATACTAGACACTGGAGAACCATAATGACATCATTGCCTAATCTGCTTCTATGCCCTATTCTTATTCAAGCATATTTGCAAGCTGTTTGCTTGTAAATTTTCTAACTCAACTTTTTCCATAATTTATATATGAATCAAAACATGTTTCTTGTCATAGTCGTGTCCTTACGTGTGCGTCCTAACATTTTGGATAGTGTTGTGCGTCTTGCTTCCTAAGGAATAGATATGCAAATTAAGATAAGCAAAAAATTATTAAAAAATTACCCTTGTCTTGAATAATCTCATGGTGAGAACGATAGTATCACGTAATCTGCACAGAAGAGAGAATGGTACATGTAAGACAGTAAGAACCCTTTACTAGTTTCTTTTCATTTTCACCCATGCCATGGAGATTCTTTAACCTAAAATTACTCAGAATGAACACGCGTCTGAATAGTGTAGTACCACATAATGACAATAGAAATGAATAACAGGATGATGCTTACGAGCTATTTGCAGCCCTTAGAAGATGTTCAAACTGGTTAGCACTTTGAATTGAAAATTCAGTGGCATGTCCATAACAAACTGTGATCTGCAGTTCAAACAATAAAACACAATGTGAAATGTTTATAAAATATTATGGTAATCATACTACATGAAATTTAAAATCAATAATGGATGGACAAGCATCAGAATTGTTTAGTATTGTCAAGATGGAGGACATGAAAGCATGTTAAAATACAGTAATAATCAGAAAACAATCCCCAGTTGCACTTATTATGTAGGGACCCTGATATGTGGCTTCTGCAGATGATGCATTATAATATGCTTCAGGATACCAAGCGATGAAAAGGAAAATTAAAGCTAGAAAGTAGTTCAGCTAGTATGCTTGGATTTACGTCCAAACCAATCAAAAAATTAATAAATGTTGCTTAAATCTTGGGTTAACGAACAATACTAGCTACTGAATTACAATAGCTCAAGAACATATGAATTCAACAAACAAATCTCAGCCAACTACATCCATTGTCAGCACATCTTTTGACTGACAAAACAACCTAGCAGACTATATTGTTTTTTCCTCCGTAGAAATGGATTCTTCCTACACGGAAGTTGATGGAGCCCACATGAATTACATGACTTCATACACAACCTTATGGAATTGATATGAAAGGGAAAATCTAAGAAAAAATGCACATGATATTTCAGGTCCATGTATGGAACACACCTGGAGAGCAAGGATTCGTGTTGCCAACCGAACATCATGAGAGTAAGACATGGTGTAAGGAACACAACATTTTATACTTGGAACCCATGTGCCTGACTTGTATTATACATGCATTCAATATAAACATCATTAGAAAAAAAACACTGACCCTAACAACCTCAAAGCTATATCTAATTCTAGGCCACCAAATATTGGCTCTCTGTTAAAGCCTTTCAATTAGGACTCCATACTCCAAAGGTCAAGCAATCCATGATGAAAAGGAAGGGGTTCTCGGCACTCATTAATTAATGAGCTCATGATATCACTTTGTAAGTGTAGTAATGTAATTTTTCACGATGAGATCTTCATGAACTTGCTTGATGGAATTGGCGGCATCCCACCCATGCTAGAGAAACACCTTATCCACCAAATAATCTAAAATTGGATTTCCCAAAACCTTGTCCAAGCAACTAAGCAAGAAAGATTTAAGAAAAAACATACAACAATATTATTGTAGATGCAACATTAGAGGAATGAAGAGATTTGAGTAAAAGAGAGAAATGCCTGAACATTTATCTTACAAGTGGCATCTTAACATTTTGCAAGAAGAAATTGAATGAACATTTAAGAAAGTAATCGTAGATACGTATTAGTGTATATATATGATATACATAATAGTTTATACAGTTGGCTTACAAAATGATATATGTAGATCTCCATGCAAGGAAGCCATTTAAGCAATTAGATTCGGCAAGAAAGTGACAATACCTCTGTATTAGGTGCAAACTTTTCCCCAACACCACTCCTTGGTCCATTACACTTGATACTATAGCCTTCCCTTTTGATTATCAAAATAGCATGCTCCCAAAAATTTAGCACTCCGATCTGTGGATTTGACAACCGTTATACTGGTGATGACATGAAGAATTTATGATCAGTCAACCAAAAAGTAAGTTATACTGGTGATGACATGAAGAATTTATGATCAGTCAACCAAAAAGTAAGAAACGGCAAGCATACTGATTTTGTAACTTCAAATGACACATGACCAACTGAAAGAGTCCTCTCTATCTGCTCTTGCATCTGAGGATCTGTAATATCACAAGTTCAATTTCAAGTAAATAAACTTAACTTCTACCCATCAACATTCAACATGAAGCAAAATTTTCTTCAGCAAGAAACACACTGTAAATGAGAAGAAGTCAAGAAACGCATTTGTTAGACTTATTGTATAGGGTTATATGTGTGTATTTAATGTTTATGTAATAGGATAATTGGATATCCACTTACAGCCAACCCTATTGATCAAGGAATAATTAATCTCTCTCCCTTTACATGGTACCAAAACACTTAGGGCTTCTTCCACTGCCGACCACCACCCTATCTCCCCTTGCCAGCACCGACCAGGCCTTACGGCCGCTTTTCTGCCAACATTCAGGGCCTTACGCTCTCGACTAGCGTTTCCAACCCCTCCACCCTTTCCATCATCGTCCAAGCCTTCAGGCCTCTCCTGCAGCACCATCTAGAGCTTCCAGCCCTTCCTCTGCCGTCAGCTAAGCCTTCGGGCCTCTCCAACGGTCCCTCCAGGGCCACTCTCTACTCCAATAGCCACCAAACAGGCCGGTTGCCCTATCCTCTACCACCGACAGCCTGGCCGGTGGCTTCTGCTGCTAACAGCCCATGAAAAAGCTTGTGTCTCCTTCGTTCGTCTATTACTAAGGAAGGAATCTTGCTGTCCACCTATCCTACCACCATCTAGACTGTCCTAGGTCATCTAAAAACCTCTTTTCTATCTTGTTCGGAACTACTACATCACCGGATATCACCAATTTGACTCCACACAAGTCTAAACAGATTTGACATTCCTTTGAAAATAGTCATGGCTTTAAAGGAATCACTTCTCAAAAATCTCAATGGCACCTCCAAGAAACTAAATAGGAAGAACTACTTGTTGTGGACATAGAAATTACAAACCTTTATTACTACACACTACAAGATTAAGCACCTTACACAACCACCCTCCAATGTCAAGGATAGTAAATATGGAGATTGGTAAGCAAATGACTCGACAATAGTCTCCTAGATAGCAACTAGTATGAAATCAAATGTTGCACTAGTGTGATGATTCTACAACCTACGAAAACGATCTACGATACTCTAAAGCAGATGTATGGCTATGAGAAAAATATCTCCCGTGCATTTGAGATATATGAACAGATCTTCATACTATGCATAGAGGACGGTTCAATTTAGGATCACTTTGCCACTCCTTGGGCTCTTCTAGATGAACTTGATGTGTATCAGCTGTTATGTTACCACTATGTGTCAATATCCCAAGGAGCTAGTGAATGCAACCTACCTATCCAGTTTGAGTCCAGAGCTTTCGTCTCAAGTTCAAGGAAAGATTCTTGGAGCTAACTTCATACCAAATCTTGAGACTACCTTCTCCCATACAGCCACCTTTACTTCAAATCATTCTACCATGTCTACTACTCATGGTCACAACTCCGATCGAGGAGAGGCCAACAAGGACGTTTAGATAACTGAGGTTGCCCACCATGTGAGCATTGTAGTCACAAAAGTCACATATCGAATCGTTGTTAGGAGAAGTTTGAGAGACTAGATTAGACACAGATTTCTACTGAGACACAAAGTACTTCAGCTGCAGATACTTCTACTGCTAATACTTCGATAATGACCCAGTCTCAGGAGGAAAATGTTCAATTTCTTCAATTCCGAGAGCGTCAATCCTCTACTGCCATGGCATCACATGCTACTATCCTTGCCTTAGGTATTTCTGTTTTATTAGCATCTAAGGACAGTTTTGGATTACAAACTCAAAAACATCATCCCATATGACAGGTACTATTGACCATTTTACCCGTTTATTCCAATAACCTGATGTTAAAGTTGCCATTACTGATGGTAGGACTTGTCGTGTCTCTGGACAAGATACTATTCATACTACATCGTAATTGACATTAAACAAAATTCTCTATATCTCTAACTTTCTTGTTATCCTCTTGTCTATTAGTGTTATTACCAAACAACTACATTACTATATGATCTTTTTTCCCTTTTATTGTACCTTTCACAGTTTACAGATAGGAAAAAGGATTTGTTTAGGATAGAGATGTCTACCTACTAGTTAAAGATAAACTACCTCTAGGACTTACATCATTGACATCTACAGCGAAACTGTCGATTCTCTGACATTGTCACTTGAGTCATCCGTTTCATCAAAAATTACAACAGACACTTCCTTAGATATCTATTTCTTCTTTTGATTATCAGTCTTGTCAGTTAAGTAAGCACCACCATGCTATCTTTCGTAGTCTTCGTTTTGTTCGCAGTTAGAGTCTTTTTGAACTAGTACATTGTGATGTGTGAAGCCCTATTAGGACATCTTCTACATCTGATCATAAATATTATATTGTGTTCATTGATGATTTTTCTTGTATGGGTCTATTTGTCAAAAAAAAAATTACTGAAATAATGAATTAATATTATGTTACTCCCAAAGTTCTTCACATTGATAATGCATTGGAATTTACTCAAATTAGCCTATATAATTATTGTGAGTCACTGTATATTATACATCAAACCACTTGCCCTTATACATCTCAGCAAAATAGTATTGTTGAACGTAAATATTGATATATTCTTGATGTAGCTCCATCATACTTGAGACGCATGTTCCTAAGTACTTGTAGTCTGATGCGATTCTTATTAGTTCCTATCTTATTAACCACATGCCATCCACACCACTTGGGGGGAGAGAAGGGGGGATTCCACTGCGATGATTACGTCCAGACATGGAACTCTTCTCTCTTCCTCAACAAGTCTTTGGATATATTGCCTTTGTTCAAGATTTAACTCCAATTCTTGATAAATTGGTTCCATGATCTACTTGACGTGTGTTTGTCAAGTTCTCTCGTACTTAACAAGGGTATAGGTATTTTGTTCTATCTACTAGGAAATATGTTGTGTCTATAGATGTCACCTTCTTTGAGACTCATGAATTCTATAATAGTGTTAACTCTCCGTCGAAGAACATTCCTTTGTCTTTTCTAGTTGAGTCCTATAGTACTACTGTTGTTATTAACTCTATCACTGTAAAAAAAGAGACGTCTCATCCTTTACAGGTATATCATCAACACCAACGACCTTCCTCATCACCACCAACCACTACTTCTTCAACATCTATAGATCTATCACTTACAGACCTCAACATGTCAATTGCCCTTCGAAAAGATATATGTGCCACAACAGCTCATCCTTTTTCAAAATTTACTACCTATGATAAACTTTACCCTGCCTTTCGTGCCTTTGCATTGTCCTTTTCTTCTGAATCGCTTCCTAAGAACTTCCAAGAGACTTTCTTGCTATCTCATTGGAAGACAACAATAGATAAGGAGATGCAAGCATTAATGTCACGTAACACATGGGATCAGATTCCTAGACCTACAGGATCAAATATAATCACTTACCGATAGGTGTTTACTTTCAAGTACAAGCCAAATGGTATAATAAATAGGTACAAGGCTCATCTGATAGTACGTGGATTCACACAAGAGTATCATATTGATTATGCAAAGACTTTCTCACCAGTAGTACGACTGAACTCCATAAGAGTCATTCTCTCTATTGCTATAAACCAGTCCTAGAAACTTAATCAATTGGATATGAAAAATACTTTCATATAAGGTAATCTTCTAGAGGAGGTGTTTATGGAACAACCTCTAGAGTATATTACTCAAGGAGAGCATCAGGTAAGAGGAGCATCAAGTTTGTCTACTTAGGAAAACAATTTATGGTTTCAAGTAGAGTCTACGTGCCTGATTCGAGAATTTTAGCAATATTATTGTTGTTAGTGGTTTTCAACACTGTGTTGTTGATCACTCAATTTTTTACAAACAGACAAAGAACGATTGTGTGATACTTGTTGAACACATGGATGATATTCTATTGACAAGCATTCAGAAAACAAAAGACTACCTACAGGCACACTTGGTTATGAAAGACATGGATTGAGTAAGTACTTCTTAGACATTAAGTTTGCTTACACTTGAGATAAGATGACATTATCTCAAAGAAAATATACATTGAACTTATTACAAGAGACAAGTGTACTAGGGTGCAAACCAGAGATCACTTTATTTGATCAATGCCTAGACTCTTGAGATAATTTATCATCACTTTTCGAAAATACTTGCAGATATGATTGTGAAACTGACTTACCTGACTGTCATACGACCAAATATTGCATACAATATTAATGTACTTAATCAGTCCATGCACGAGTCGAGGACACATTAACAAGGAACTTTATAAGTGCTATCTTACATTAAACAAGCCCCTTGTAAAGGACTGGTTTATAGGAAAAATGACCACTTGTGCATTAAAGCATACTGAAACTCATTATGTAGGAAATAGTGGAGATCAAAAGTCTAATTCAGGCTATTGCTCTTATATTAGAGGCAATCTCGTCACGTAGCGTAGTAAGAAACAGAATATTGTCTCCAAATCTAATGTTGAATCAGAATATCAATCTATGACACAGACTGTCTATGAGATGCTGTAATTTGTTCACTCTTGATAGAGCTTAACTTTTCCATGGATGTACCTATGCCTATGTATTGTGATAATCAGACCGCTATCTACATTATTAACAATCCAACCTTTCATGAACGCACCAAACATGTATAAGTGGATTGTCACTATGCTCAGGACATAGTGATAAAAGAGATTATCTCTACTCCCTACATGCAGTTCTCAAATTAGTTTACAGACATTTTTACAAAAGAACTTAGTATTAAACCTTACGATTTTCTTTATACTAAACTAGGTATGATAAATATATATGTTCCAACTTGAAGAAAAGTATTAGACTTATTGTATAGGATTATATGTGTGTGATTATGTGATAAAGTAATTGAATATCCACTTACATCCAACCCTATATATATTTGTAACCCTACTGATCAAGGAATAACTAATCTATCTCTCCCCTTACATCATTATTATTGACATGTGAGACAAATGTCATTGTATCCTCAAATTGTATTTAATTTTTTAGCACTATTCCAATAAGAATGTATTCTGCTATGGGATTTTAACTTGGGATTTCATTTCAAGTTGGGATTTGACTACCAAGATTTAACATAATCATGTTTAGATGTCATGAGTGGAATTTTGTAAATTCTATTTGGGATTTTACCCTGCCAAATCCTAAGACTAAAACCTATCATGGATAGCAAGAAACAATTTCACTGCAAGAATACATTGTTGCCTTCCTATTATACATAGACAAAGTTGTTACATGATCCCAATCCTATATCCAATAATGGACAACAAAGGGAATCTCAACCAAAAAAAAAACCCTATGCTTGTCTTGCATAGAAGAGGATAAACAAGGGACTACTGTCAAATAGAAATGCAGGTAAAATTCAAACTAAACCAAATAATACTATAAAAAGATAACAAACAAGGAGCTCACCGCAAGAAATCTTTCTTTGCTCATTAGCAAAGACTTTCACAAGCTCGCCCTGAATGTGAAAAAGGTACATACTTCAGAGTGGAGAATATTTTTATGCAAGCAACAAAAGAAAGCATCCTAAGAGAAATTAGCAAATGCATACCCCATTATACAATTTGTTACCAAAATGTATGGTAAAAAGCATTCACTCCACTCAGGAATTTACCTTCCGTTTTCTGTTATCTAGAGGTTGCACTTCAATAGCAAGGTAAGAGTCCACATCATCAGCCGTAACTAAATATGTAGGCTGCTTTGCCCCTGCAAAACAAAATATGCAAAGGTTGAAACAGCACAACAATGATAAAAAGAAAAAGAAACTAAGTTGGACGAAACCTATTACCTTCTATGTAGTTTACAGATCCATCCTCCAAATAACGCACCCACTGAAGACAAAGGAATAAGCAAGCATTACAACAAAAGTGGGGAAATCAAAGGAAGGTTATGAAGCATCGACGTGATGACTGATGACATCATAACTAATCCTAGGGTTGAAAGTAGAATATAAGAGAATGAACCCATTACTCTACCTCAAAATTACAACTCGTCGTGCCATTGATTGAATATCCACATGCTTGGAGTTCTCTACCTGGGAAGGCTTCACCAGAAATTTGGAGTGACTCTATGCCTGGTGAAGGATCATCATCTGCAGCTGTAAATTGCATTAGATATTTAAATTGATGAAAAGATAAAAAGTACTTATAATTCAAGCAATTCTCCAACTTCCAGCACTGAAAGAGAGCAATATCTAATACCTTCAGAGAATGGGGAACCAGGCTCTTCAAGTACAGGAGATAACAAGGGAAGGTTTTGATCATCAAGTCCTGGCCCAATGTTTGGAGAGCTTCCAGAACCCGAGTTTAAAGAGGACTCTTTAGCAAGTTCAGAACCCAATGCCTCTGAATTACCCAACTCATTGACCTTGGTAAGGCCCTTAGCTGATGGAACTGTCTCTGTAGATTCTGCACTGAAAAGCACAACATGAGAATCACCCCGAATAACTGCATGTTCTGATAATCTGTCTGCAACAGAATTCCTGAGAATGCAATAGAAAATGCATGGAAGAAATCCCAACTAAGCCAAGACCCCAGTAAATGAAGCAAGTGAAGAACAATCAACATTTATGTGAGCCATTATGCAACAACTGAACCAATGCAAAGCTAGAATCCCCAAAGATCTTACAGCAGTACTAATGGAAGATGAAATTCCTGGGGTACCAATGGAAGATCTTACAGCAGTACTAATGGAAGATGACTTATAAAATTGCCTTATAAATTTAAGGGTGTTCAAAGAAATTCCTGGGGCACTAGTACACAAGCATGGTATAGCTTAGCCAAGATATGTCACTTTCACCAGTGATGCACCGGGTTCCAAACAGCTTGGAAAATGAACTCTTTCCTTGTCCTTTCAAGAAAATAATTGTAGAGCGAAAGCACGATCGAGCCTATACCCTTCCCAGTTTTCCCACACTTCTTGACCCTGACCCAGAAAGAGAAAAAAATACTACTTCCCCTTCACTGTGTTTCCTCAATCTTGTGTTAAGCATGACCACATATTCAGATCAGTGTCATTAAATGTCTGGACTTTACACCAATCCCATGCTATTAAAGCTTCCTCTCATCAGGTATCGGTATGTGTATGTGGGCCAAGCTCTCTAAATACATATTCAAAAAAAAAATATCACAAGAGGAAGTGCTTTCACAAAGGTTTGAAGTTTGAACTTAGGTGCCAGCACAGGCCCAAGCTCATCCACCACCACAAAAACTGTGGTGTTGGAGCATGAGCTTGGCTAAAACTAGGAGTCCGACCACAGCACCCTATTTACAGGTTCCAAAAGGAAGCATATAATACCATTTCAGCAGACACTACATCACTCAGCTTTATTTCTAACTCTAGCATTAAGCACAAATGGCAAAGGCAGGTAGAAGGGCACTTCCCCTCCTATGGCTTTCCAATTATTAGTGAATCTAACATGGGAGACAAAGAAGCTCCTTCCCTTTAGGCCATCTAACACAAGAACACGGTAAAGTTAGATGACATAGCTGATAGCTGACATATCAACATCCTTGATTGTGATTGTTATAGCAAAGCCTCAATGCTGCTTCTCTTAGCATGGTGCACAAGGGTTTAGGGTTTAGGTGATGTGAAAATCAAGATATAAAAGCAACTAACGGTTTAAAAAGGGCTTCTTTCTGTATCTGGAGAGGAGAGAGGTAGGCTGGCTGACAACTTTGTAAAAGTGCAGCAGAATGCTACATGTGCCATCTGAGATAGTTGATGGTAAGATAAGAACCAATGGTATGTGTCAAGTGAATTCATTGAACTGTGTTGTCTTATAAAGTTACAGCTTAAGAAAATCAGAATAACTAGGTTTACCTTTTTATAGGAGAAGATCTGCCAACATTACCACAATCCGGATTTGCTATAGATACATTTGTACCAGATTGAAGTAGCTGATGTCCCAATGCATCCCAATCAGCTCTTGTCTGAGCATCAGATGGAGAAGCAATTGGCGAATGTGCATGGGAATATGATGGCTGAGGTACAATCTCAAGCACATTCTTGTTCTGTTATAACGAAAATGATGTTAGTCAAGTATAAACCATTCTGTACCCAGTGCCTGATAAAAGTTGCAGATAATCATAGGTCACCAAAAAATGCCCCATTTCCTACAGAACCTCAAAGTGGTTCTATGTTCACTATATTCTGTTCCAACTAGATTTCTCATACAATATCTAGCTGTTAGTAACTTAGTATACCTAACCTATTTAATGGCACATCAAAAAAGAATAACATAACGAATCTTATTTGAATAATAAAATGAGCCTCAAGCTTAGAAGGAAAAAAGGATGAAAAGATCTTTTATTATACAATCCTTAATATCATAGTTTTTCCTACTACAATCTTTGTGAATGATAGGGTGAAAAGTACCATGAAAAGACAGCACCAATGTTGTGAGAAACTGAATAACCTAGTGTCATGTAGACGTGCACAATTGAATGTTTTTATCTATCCAGAATTTATTTATTTTTTACAAATGATACCAAATCCAAATGGTAAAGTCCCTTGTAAACATGATAATCATGATTATAAGCATTATCATGTCAACATGGGTCAGGTAGGGGGATGTCTCAAGATCCAATAATATGACAAGTTTTTATGATTAATTGCCAATGTCACATCAACACCCCTCTTTTAAGAATTTATGTCAATATTTTAGTATAGTGAATTTGACAAAAAATGGGCATATTGTAAGTTATAAAAGGCTAAACCTTTTACAAAGAAATACCTTCACTCCTTGAGTAAATGAAATGAAACTACTAAAGCTTTTGAGTAAATCATATTCAAGTAAAAGCATGTCATATGCCTTGTTAATGAAAATACCAAAATAAAGGGGACAAACATGACATAAATCCAAGGAGAGAAAGAACCATAATTAACACAAATACAGTCAAATTGTACTTTGTTCAACAGTTCAACCAAGCAACATAGGAAAGCTGACTTTCGTTCTAAGTAGAAAGGATTGATGACTCTAGAGAGAAAGATTACATGTTAAAAGAGGAAGCCTTTTAGGGAGGCCATGTTCGAGTATGACCAAATCAACCGTAGAAAGGATTGATGACTCTAGAGAGAAAGATTACATGTTAAAAGAGGAAGCCTTTTAGGGAGGCCATGTTCGAGTATGACCAAATCAACCGTCTCCATCAACTTATAAGATGATAATGACACAAACTAACCATGAGATTGTAAGACTAACCAATAGATGTAAAATAAAATGACATGATTAGGTTTTCTATAACAGAAAAGGGAGGCTGCTTTGCATCACATTGGAGTAAATTCGTAGCCTTTTAATGTACATGTTAAAATAATTTTATCGCAATACAATTAATAATAGCCCCTTTATCTCAAGGTCTCAAAATTCTCTAATTCAGTAAATTCAGCCATCAAAACTATATGTGTTAGCATGAAATGGATTGAATGGTGGTGTATTTAGATTAAAAAAACTTTAGAAAAAAAATGCTGCAAAGCAGCTGTCAGACGTTTGGTAAACCATGTTGGCTACTTTGCCAAAGCAGTTTCCAGTTCCTCTTTCTATAATGATATGTGGCACAAGAACAAGGGAGGACCACCATGTGATAAACTTCCAAAGAAGGCACAAAACATATTGCGCTGGACAGAAACTTCGATATGACATATGACATGGCAGACCAGGTTGCTCATAGAATAGGAGCAAAGAAGGGAACATTGGGTGAAAAAGAAGCACGACCATTATAGAACCCGATCTGCTGGAAATCACATAGCACTTCAAACTGGTTAATGAAGATTAAATTGAAGCTTTCGAGCTTTTCTTTCCTCATTTTAGTGGATTGATTGCCATGCAAGTGGGTACAAGACTAGCAATGAAAACAAATACTGTTACTTAATATGCCATTTTCATAAAGTAGTCCAACAGCCATGGATTACATATACAAGGAACTCTGGTTTATGAAGGAGGCAGCAAAAGTAGTGTGACAACTAATGAATCTTCATGAAAATCACAGATGATAGGAGGACAAACAACAAATACTACTATGGATTACACGTTTTAGCAGTCTGATATTATATTTTTCAATAGATAAATGTGTATATTAGTACATCAGACACGGACCCGTGTATATTAGTACATCAGACACGGACCCGATGTATATTACGGTTTTAAGCTACATTCCTCACTTATGCTTCAATTTTATTTTTTTGAAAAGTATGCTCCAAATGATTATTATAACCTAGATTGATCAATCGCTTCCTATGATCTTCATTGCACTTCAGTTAGGTTTTTTTAACATAAATAAATTTCATACCTTGGCGTTTGGAATCATTTCCCCATGGACCATATCTTGGGTGCGGGACATCGTTGTTCCCCCAATAAAGGGAGAAGGTGAACGTGGAACAACATTGGAAGGATTGGATGCTTCAACACGCCATGGAGTTATCTTATATTGAGACTCTTTTAACTTCTCCTGCAACGATTAAAATTCAGTTTCAAAGTTTAGGAGCAAATTGATGATTTTATTTTCCAACCACATTGATGATGACACCGTTGCATTTAAAGATGAGATTTTCAATAGATTCCATAGGCAATAGAACAAGAAAGTTACTAACAAACATAAATTGTATGGTCATTCACAATTTATTTAAAATCCAAACAGCATACCTCGGTTATGATGAATTTCTCATGCAGATGTTTGAATAGAACCTGCAAGAAAGCAAGAGGAGAACTGAAACTATAAGAAAGGACTACTACTCTACTGATAAACTGCTTCTAGGATACTACACAACAAGGGCAGTTTGAGAATATACTATAAGAAGGTATACAGCATAGATCATGTAACTATGTGTGATATCATACATGGCATACACAGATATCCTCACCTTTACATTACTGACAATGGAAAGAGCATCTGGCACTGGTGGCTGAAGGCCATATTCTGCAAGGAGAGAGAGCAAAGATGATACAAAAGTGGACCTTTCCTTCTGTGCTGTCTGAAGAAGATAGCGACATAGTTAGAAGTGCTTTCAAGTATAAAATAACATCAACACTAAAGTAGCATTTGATATGCTAGAATGAAAATAAACAAGAATAGAATGAACTTTGGAATGGCATTTGAAATGCAATAGAATGGAATAATCTTATTTCATTTCGGTGTTTGGTATGGAATGGAATGGAATAAACCTAAACCTCCATTTTCTTTCTCAATGATTTTACCAAAATGCTCGCCTCCTTCCACTCCTCTGTCGTCCACCCACAGCACAACCTCACCGCCATCCATCCACATTTTTCTTCCCTCCGCTGACGATGGGAATTTGTGCAATTGAAAGCTTGCAAACTCATCCCATGCCTATCCTATGAAGTCCAAGAATGTCATGTTGGAGGCTGACGACAACCTAAAACCGAAAGAAGAAGTAGAGTTAGACTCCGCGCCATTAGATTCCTTCATACCCAATTGACAACCCGTCTCGCAGAAACCACCAATATCGAAGAAGGAGAGTCCTCCTCTAGTGAGTTGACAACGTCGACAACCACCATTTCCGCCATGGTACTGACCTTCCCTTGCTTCAACGAGCTGGCCAAGCTCTAACATATGGCCTGCAGCTTGACATCAACGAAGGAAAAGAGAACACCTCTGGCTTGCTCCCCAACATACTTGAGATTTGGGAAGGTGAGCCTAGCGAAGTCGCCGCAGAGATTGTAAACGACACGATCGTAGGCGAGAGCGACCTCCTCAATGATGTCGAAGGTGCCAAGCCAAAGGTGACTCCGGTTCATAGGCAAGTGGATCTCTGCCACCCACTTCCCCTAGTGTCGTTGACACATGCCACGGTAGAGCTTCATGGTCTTTGACACCAAGGGCCAGTGGACAGCATGCTTCATGGATTGTGCTTTGGGGGCCAGAAAGCTCATGACTTGCTACTATGGATCCGAGGAAGCCCTCAGGGTGCAGCTTAGGAGGAAGAGAACTAAGGAGGAAAGGGATTGAAAAAGGAGAAAGGGGAGCAGAGAAGGGAGGAGTTTTTTTTTTTATAATTCCAATGAACTTAGTAATCAAATTCCTTATCTCTTGGGAAGGAATAGAATTCCTATGTTCAATGGAAATTTGATTCCAAAGAGAATTTCATTTCTATGTCAATTCCAAAGATATTTTTGTACCAAACATTGGAATGGAATTCTCCTATTTCATTCCAGTCCTCATTCCAACATACCAAACGCTGCATAAATGAGAAGATAGAGACATAATCAGAAGTTTTTTCAAGTATAAAATAAGAGCAACACTAAATTCATGAACTGAATTTACATAGCCAAGCCATGGTACGAATGCCTTTTCCTAGACATGGGTTACATCCTCCCTCTATGTGCGAAAGTATTCTCAAGTCCATGACTTCTTTTGGGTGAGATTTGGAAACATGAGGTTGAGTTACGGATGATCTTTGGCATGTTTTAACTTTTAATTAGCAGCAGGTGTTGTTTTTACAAAGAGGATGGGAATCATCTTTTTTCATTGCTGGGTGTCTCTTAATTTGTTATGGAGGTCTCTGAGGTTGTGGGAAAGCAGCAACTGATGTCAGGTGATGTAGATAAAGGACTGATGGAAAGGTTGTTTTGGCAAGCACTCTTTAAGGGCAGATGGTAGACTTTTCCCTCTTCAACATGGTAAAGAGTGGGGTTGGAGAGAAACAACGGGGTAGTCAACAAACTTGCTTGCTCCTAAGATAGCTACTTGGAGGAAGGTGACCATGGATCTTAAGTTCTGGAGCTAACATTCTATTTTGTTCTGGTTGGGGGAAGCAATTAGGATTTTAGCTTGCTAGGGTGGCTTGTTTGAAGGCGAGGGGAGCGGAGGAAATTTGAGTTTATAAGCACAGAGAGGGGGGGCTGCTGTATGTATAACTCTCCTGTGTATACTCTCTCTTTGCAATAAATAAATTTCCCCTCTTTACTGATTAAAAAAATGTTCTACAAACTGCCGAATAGAATACTTTATCTCCTAAAGAATTCGATCTGACATGGCTGTGCCCATGAAAATATTCGAGTATGTAATGAAAACAGAAAGATCTAACACATTGAGTTCAACTTTGATGTATATGTAACATATCAAATTGTACCAGGGTGATGAAATGCAAATTAAGATAATATGAAAAGAGTCAATACTTGCAATGCATATGTGAGACGAATATTTTCCTCTATTATATCTTGTCTGTAAGAAAGTGCTTTCGATGCAGCATCAACCAATTCTTTCTGCTGCTGATCAAATGCCTGCAAATGAATATTCAAAACAAAAATTATGTTGACAACACGATATGGATACTTTGAGGGAAACATGATTAAATTTAAGCAATTCCTCACCATTCGCATGTGAGCAATACGCTTTTCAAGTATGTATTTCTCATTCTGTATTTGTGCTTCCTATTAGAAAGGTAGTAAACATTTAGGAGATTCTAATGTCATTGAAGAAAGAAAAGAACAATTGCCTTAAGAATAAGTCAAACTGAAAACACTTTCACTACCTTCACAGAATAGTCAGCAAGTTGCCTCTTTAACTGTGAAAGTTCTCCTTCACGCTCTCTAACCTTGACGAGGAGATCCTGCAAGAACAATGTTGCCAACATTATACATTCAACGATATTATAAGAGAGAAGATACATGTCAAAAAAATATTACCTGTTTCCATTGACTACTTGAATTACTAATTTCATTTTTTTGTAGAAGACTGTGGCTAGATGGATTTATCCTTGGATCATATTCCCCTTCTTTCCTATATCTCCAAGTCAAAGACACACCCAAATACCCAACATTAATGGTTGCAGCAAATTAGTTAGCCCTGTAGTAAAATACTAAAGTAGAAGTACCTCTTCATTTAGAGATTGAGGAGAAAGAAATCATACCTGTTTGGGGAAAGGGATCTAGACGACGATGGTGAAATTTGAGGGATGCCAAGAGCATTGTCCTGTTCGGCAAGAAATACTTTTGAATCTCCATTACCTTTGTTGCCAGCAGAGCAAAGCTGACTTCCTGAATTTAGCTTGTTAGGTAACCAAAAAAAAAGTACATACTAATGAGTGATGGATAATAATTTTTACCTTCTAATGAACTGTTATCTGTCCATTTGATTCTATCTTCTACATTTCCTGCATGAGATGTTGATACATGCTTCTTATAAGAGCCCAGGTTATGCTCATCTCTTGATCCACCAGTGCCAACTGAAGTCACATATTTGTCAATATCTGATCTCTGCTAACAGACAATGATTATTTTAGAGACATTAGTTAAAATGATATGTAAATAGATGATATAAATGGCTGGCTCATTGGCCAATAAATTATTAAACAAATAAATTTGCAATAAAATTTATTCACATGGATAGGATGCTCAAAATAACTGAATGGTAAGCAGAAATCATGTGTCAAACATTACTAATAACTACAACTGCTAAAGTCAAAACTGGAGTTTATTCAGATAGTATCTCCTTTCTAAAGTGGTTTTGACAATAGCTTTATCATGATTCAAAAGAATTAGTGTCACATGGCAGCAAATAATGAAGGATTTCCAAATCATCAGATCTTCTATAAAAGCAATGCATAGGTACTATTTCAAAGAATCTGATTTTGCATTTTACTATAAAGAACTTTACAAGGTTAACTGTACTGTATCGCTTGCAATCTGAAGCTTGACAGAGGTTTATTGTTTTCATCTTCCTCGTTAACTTTAAGAGATGCTATTGTTTGATGCTTCTTTGTAAATCACGGATATTGGTAAACCATGTTCAATCACGATAGTAAAAAGCCAAAAACTAAGACCTCTTATAACACAATATTGTAACAAAACCTATAACTGTAAAACTACAGTAAATAAAGAATATTCCCGAACATGTAAAAAGGGCAAGAGTGTAAAAGGAAAAGCCTTTACATATTTTTCCATTTCTTGGGTCTTCCGCAGAAGCTCATCCTTCAACCGATTGTTCTCTTCAAGCTAGAAAGAGAAGTACACCACAATTACAATATAGTTCTCAAAATACTTCATAAGCAACATATGATAAACTCTGGAATCAAAACTTTATTGAAGGAGATCTGTCATATAAAGAGTTAAAGATTAATGAACACAACATATATAACAACCATAGATTTAAATACAATTTTATAGATATAAAATAGATTGGGAACATAGACATGGCAAATATGCAAAATCCAATTCATTGGTGGATCCAAAAAAGAGGCATGCATCCAAGGTCAGATATGTTAAATGAACCTCATTCATTTCCTTATGAGTATATGACCATCACTTCCGAGGGAAACTTATCAGGATTTATTGAGCTCTTTTTGTCTCCTTAAGTGATAATTAATTCGAAGAATAAATAAGTCATTTTATCCAGCCGTATTGAGCTCTTACAGCATGGTGCTTCCCAACCAGTCCCTGGATAATAGAGGGGGAAAAACTAGCCATCTTTGTTCAAAACAAGTAGACGATTCTTATAGTGGAAAAATGCCCATCTCCAAAGACATTACAAGTAGTATATATATTGCATTTCAAAATCATAGTTCTAGTGCACTCAACAAGGCGATAAATCCTGTTTATATCACAGTTGAACTCAAAAACATTAATGTCAGTGTAATTTTCTTCTTCACATTTTTACACCATAAAAGATAAAACCGAAAGTTTGCTTCAAAAGTTCAAATATACGGTAAAACGCACAGCAATCAATAGTGCAAATATATGAATTAGCTGTAGCAGTTAACTGATTGAAATTTGAAACCACAATGCCAACATTTTACCAGGAACTTCCCATTTCTCCACGTTTTCTATGTGATCTTTTCCCGATTGATAAGCATACTAAGTCATAATCTAGAATCACGTTATCAACCACAGAGAATCCAGACTAACCACTAATTCTAAACACCCAAAAAAAAAACATACACTCCACACTATCCTTCCCACTAAAATAACAACGTAAAAAATCGCATATTCCTCGTCTCTGGAAGATCAACACACAAACAAATGCAAAACCCATCACAAACTCCCACACGTCCCCCTACGCGCCTACTCCGAAAACCACAAACAGAGCACCACAAAACCGACACAGGCGAAGAAGAAACAGAACGAGAAAGGAAACCGCTACAGGTACCTGCTGCCTGATGGTGCTCTCGGCGTCCTCCACGGCCTTCATGACCTGAAACAAGCTCTCACCGGAGGAAGAATCCCCCACTGTCATCTCCGCCAACCTGTCAGCAATCCCGTTCCCCGCAGTCCTCATCTCCGCCAACGCAGATAGGAAGGGTTGAGGATGGATGTCAGGATGGATCCGCCGAACCCCTAAACGGTAGATCGCCTCGGAAGAGGAGGAAGGGCCTAGGAGGTTCGCGCTGAGTGGAGCTGGCGAGGAATGGGACGAGAGACGGGGTCAGTCGCGTTCTTGTTCGTTGGCTTTTCTGCGTTGGGGGTGGGGTGATTTGTTGGGCATGGATTCCGGTGGATTTACGGGAGTGCCACTGGGATGGGAGGGAAAGGACGCGGTTGGACGAGTGAGGACGCCCGTGCCCGATGGGGTTAAGATCCATTCTGCAAGTCCAGCGAAGATGGGTCCCACTGTTGGCTCGGCAGCCGATGGAGGATAGAGAGTGCGCGGATGGGGGTCGTGGAACTTTGAATTCCTCTTAGAAATTAATAGTTAAGAGGAAACTACATGTGTTGGTGCCGGGAATTTGTACCGTAGCCTGTAGGTATTTTAAATCCCATCCATTGATTTATTTTAACGGATAAGATTAAATTTAAAAGTTGATTTTTCCTTTGTTGGGAAACCCTATTGTACAAAACGAACCGTCCTCTACTGCCTTTAGTCTCATTTACCTTTGGCCTCCTTCGCTGCCTCCTCTGGTCTCCTCCTCCCGTCCTTTGTCTCTGGCCACTGATCTCGACACAGCGACATCTGAGGCCTCCTCCTCCTACTTGTTGCCTTGCTCGGTTGTCGTCTTCGTCAACGTTCTCCACCGTGTCCTGCTTACAACGCTCCGCCGTGTCCTGCTTACAACGCTCCGTCGTCTCCACTTCCATCTCCGGCTTCCGTCTCCTTCCCGATCTGCCGTCTCCACCTCGAGGTCGTACAACAGGAATGGAGTGGCCACATCTCGGCTCTTCGTCTAGGACGGCACGAAAGCTGCCCATTCGCTGACTAGGAGTCGCTGACGAAAGCTGCTCTTCTCCTCCTAATCCACTGGTATGATTTCGTTTAAAAGGATGCCCAATGCAGTGTATGTGGTCTCTTCCTCAGTGAAGATTTTTATTTTCTGTAATAATGTATAATGCCTAAAATTTTTTCTATTTTATTTTCTGAGATTTTTCGCAATGAAGATTAATGACAAGTATGGTGGATTGGCAGTCTGTTGCTATTTTTTAAGTTTCCCCTATATTTGAACTGAAATGTGGAATTATTTTCTTTGTTATGCACTGACCATGAATTTTTTTATGGGATTTTTATATATGTAGGATTTTATAGATGTCGATGAAGACTTTGGTAGCGAGTATGGGAATATTTCTATAGATGTTGACAAAGATGATATCGTTTGTGTAGACCTTGATTTAGATGAGGAAGAGTTGGAAGAGCAAAATACACCACAATGCACTTCTGAAGTACCTATTCAGCCTTATATGGGTATGGAATTTAATTCAGAGAATGAAGCATATCTGTACTATAATGCATATGCTATAATAAAAGGATTTTCCATCAGGAGAAGCTGGTTTAGGAATTCAAAAAACACTGGGCAGATGATAGCAAGGAATTTTGTTTGTTTCAAACAAGGTGAAA
>JAMKQA010015179.1:0-20759 GCA_024699735.1 Posidonia australis
AGACCATGAAAGGATATGTGGGCTTAAGGACTACAGGTAATGATTTGATGATTTAAACATGTGTTTTGCAAGGATTTTATGAATGAAAATGAGGTTTTTTAAATGTTTTCAAAGAAAATTGCGTATGGTTTTAAATGAATGGAAAGAGAATTGTAGGAACCACAAGGGAACCAGGACTTGCCGACGAGGTAGTGAGACCTCAAGATATGTCGGGGACGTGTCCTTGGTTGTGGTTGCCGAGTTTTCGGTCCGGGGTAGGAGCCTCGAGACTGTGGTGGTACTGTAGGCCCCGGGGTGAAAGAGACCCGGACTACCCTCAGTGCCGGTGCTGCATGGGGCTGGGGTCAGAGTCCCCAGTTACTCGGGCACCAGGGCGTCCCTAGGACGTACTCTGTGCTTGTACCAGTGAGGGTACATTTTGAGGCTGCGGTCGGGGCGGTTGAACTCTAGTACGGGGTGGTTCACCGCGGCATTGCAGTGTGGGTGTGGTGACATGGAATCCTCACCTGCTGCTTGTGGCCAGGTTGATCACCTGTGGCCAGGGTGATGCGACCAGTATGGATATGGAAATAATGGATTTATGTGGTTTTGTGTGTAATTGTGTATGTGAACTAGTTTCTAGCCCGGGTTGTGGCAAATTGTGCCTTTGGTTTTTAAATGATGTTTTGGGCTAGGAAACTAGATGAAATAATTTGTTTTCTCCAGTGTTGAGAATAAAGGCTTTGAAAGAGCATGAGATTTGAAAGAAAAGAAAAAAAAGTTTGAAAAGCCATTGCGTTTTGAGTTTTAAGAATTGCATACAAGAGTTTAAAATGATGCTTTCTGGCAAGGTTTTCTGTGTTTTTGGTGTTGTTTTTGGGGCACGTACTGGGTGGCATTCTTGTCACTCACGCGTGTATTCTTGTCCCCTTGTTTTCAGGTGCTGAGCTGTAGGAGCAGTCTTCTCTGGTGCAACTTTTCGAGCCACACTTGCCGCACACAGGTCTGGGTAGTTAGCTTTATTTATTTTAATATTGCTACTTAGTTGCATTTAATAGTTTTGGATAGTTCTCATTCTGTTGTGTAGCACTGGGGTGTTACACTACACCACCCTCGTTGATAGTAAACTCAAACGCCCTCCTTATTAGGATGGGTGATCTTGAGAAAGCACTCCGTCTAGTGCAGGGAGGTGATTGCCAGCCTTACTAGTTCTAGGACCTCTGCTATTTCCTAGAGGCAATACTCCCACCAAACTTTCACATCCTGGACTTCGAAAACTACAATGGGAAAGGCTATCCAATCTCACATCTGAGAGTGTACTATGAAGATCTCGTGTAGCTCCGAGCTGACGAGAGATTGTTAATCCACCTATTCCAAAAGAGTCTCATAGGGCCTGCACTTCAATGGTTCACTTCACTAAACAAGGCCTTGATCATGACTTGGGACGACATCAGAAGGTATTCATGGAACAGTATTCTTTCAATCTAGATTTGGTCCCCAAGCATGAGGACTTGATCACTATCAAGCAAAGACCCAACGAGCCATTTGGGGAGTACGTCGGTCGTTGGCGAGTCCTTGCTTCTCAAGTTAGGGATAGACCCTTTGACGAGGAGTCTATTGAAGTCACTATCTGAGGAGCGTAGTCTGCCGTACGGGCTTTGCTGAGCATCCAGCCAGTCACTAGCTTTGCATCATTGATTCGGGCAGGTGCGCGTGTTGGAAGCTCGTTGCATAGTGGCAACTTGCCTACGCTCGCTGTGTTCGCCAATTAAGCTATCACTATCACTCCCAACAACAACAGTAGTAGTCACTATAGCGCTAACCCCCATCAGTTTCGGAGGAAAGACCAATCCAAGGTTGTCATGGCATACATTGGATCTCCAGCTACACAGGTAATGCACCCAGGCGGTCCAACCTGAATCAAATAGTGTATAGGCCTGCACCTAATCCACAACATACACCACAAATCACCAGCACCGCCTAGCCAGTATATCTAGCCCCACCAGCCAAGCAAGGATAGAACCAATGGTAGAGATGGCCTCGTCCTCCAAGGCACAACTTCACTCCTTTGGTTGGGCGTTGAGTGCCATCTTTCCAAAGGTCATGCCACTCCTGACGCTACTGGAGATTCGTCCACCACCGAATCCCTTTTGTCGTGGTATAAAGTGAATCTATACCACAACTTTCACCGAGTTGTGGAACACTCGATTAGCAGTTGTTTCACACTGCAACATGCAGTTTAGGATTTGATTGACCATAAGGTCATCATTATCAACACACAGGAGGCAGGCACAACATCTGCACCAACACCCGCACCTACAAAGGCACATTCTTCACACCCTAGCATTGTGAAACAACCTCTACCCAGTCATGTTGCCAGAACTTCAAGCATTCATGCCATCATCCCCCCGGGTTCTGCCATGTTCGCGACAAACCCTTCTCCTCTTATCTTCTCTATCCATGAGTCTCCTCTTGTGAATCACTGTCAGTCAGTTTTGTTTGACTTTGAGTACACAATCCATATGATCTAGCTAATCGCGAAGTTGGAGCGTGCCACTGCATTTGTCACCATGCAATCGAGGGCACCCACACCTATTTGCCTACTTGCCAGACCAAAGCCCACTCAGTTCACCCAACTTAAAGCCCAACAAGCTCCTTCACCAACAAACCCGTCACCAATCGTACTAGATCTAGCACCTCATGCTCCTTTGGTCATTAACTTGACCAGAGATACCCACCACATCCCCTATGACTATGTCGTAGAAATGTGCACCGAGGTCACGTAGTTAGGGAGAGTGTACAAGCCTACGATACCAGTTACTAGACTGAGCAACCCAAAATCCCACCACTCACTACCCATAAGCCAACCACCTCAACCTATCATAGAAGAAGTACCCACCAACACCACCAAGAAGGACCAACCCTCTAAAGACATTACCGCCGAGCTAAAAAAGGTCAAGGCTGACATCATCATTTGGGACCTCATCCATACATCTGCAAAACACCAAAAGGCCTTCCTGAGGGTCTTCTAAGAAGCTCATGTATCCCCCACTATAGTGCCGACTACTCTCGAAAGTATGATCAGCAGGATCATAGTCCCCAGGTGTAGACACCCCAATTTTCTGATTTTGCAAGATGGAGATGTGGTGGCTTAGCTCAAACCCTCATTAGGCCATTTAATTCATGGAAACCCAATTGGGCCCATGAAGGCCCACTTAGGCCCATTAAACCCTAGTTGAGCCCATTTGGGCCCACAAGCCCATTTCAGGCCTATTTGACTTCAAGGAAGTCAATTTGGACTCATTCAAACCCATTTGGGCCCATGCCGGCCCACAAGGCCTGCATAGGCCCATGGAGGCCCATGAAGCCTACAATAACATAGCCCACATTTTCTTCTTCTCTCTCAAACCAACATTTCATTTTCTCCTCATTATTTCCCAAAGTCTTTCAACTAAGTTCCCAAAAACACAACAAATTCACTAATTGAACCCATTCTCCACTGATCTCACAATTCAGCCATGGACCTATCCTTTCTTCACTGATTTCACCATTGAACCCACTCCAATCCAGTAGCCCAGCCTGAGCCAACTCAGTCCAACATCACAGAGCAGCCCCAGCCGTTCGATCAGCCATCACCGGAGCTCTGGATCGCCATTGATCTCCTGCCGGCAGCCAAGGGGACAGGAGGGACAGCGGTTAGAGATTCTGTTGATCTATTTATCTGAGTGCCCAATTTGTTAGAAGAGTGGGCCAGGCCGTTACGAGTGGGAGCTTTCTGTTACAGAGTTTGTTGGGTCTCCGACGGCCTATATATGGAGGCAGAGAGCAATTCAGAAGGGAGCATTTAGAGCTTTTCCACTGTGCGAGACAAGAGGAGAGCACAAAGGGAAAGAATTCTGAGAGAGCAGAGAGCTCGAGGAAGAATCCAGAGCTCGAGGAGCAACTCAAGGCTCCGACGGATTGTCTCCAACCAGGTACACTCTCTGAGCTCTTCCAATCATAATTTGTAGCTCCTTGGGTCTCTCTCTCTCTTCTTGGAGAAATCCCAGGGGATCCAGAGTGATCCCCCAATCAGAGAAGCTCCTCCGTGGCCCGCCGTCGCCGTTCTCCGACTACAGAGTTGGGGGGGGGGGCAATCAGGGAGGCTTCCTAGACCCCCGAGCCTCCAGTCTTCCTCCTCTGGTCTTCCAGGAGCTCTCCCGCCCCTTGGATCGCCACTCTAGAAGCCTCACACGAGATCACCAGAGAGAACGCCCCGAATCTGCCGTCGCCGGAGAAGAAGACCGAAGCATCCACTGAACTCGCGCCTCCCATAGCTCCGCGCCCCTCTGACTGTCCAGGATCACTTCATGACTCGGCCTTAGTATTCCAGATCCTCCAGAGTTCCCCCTCGTGCCTCGGAGCACCGCTGCAACCTTCCTCGTCGGAGATCGACCGCCGTTAACTGCCAGAGCCGCTCCGCCCCTCCATTCAGCTCCAGAGGAGGGGAGGAAGCTTCCCTCAATGCTGCGAAGCCTCCCAGAGCACAGGTACACCGCACCGCAGCCCTGACAGGCCTCCTTCTTCCCCGTAGTCGTCACCGGAGCACCTCGACGGCGAGGTAGGTGGGTGGCCCATTCCCACCGCTGGATTGTCCATCCACTCCGTTGGATGTCTTCCTCTCCTCTCCTTCTTGCCTCTCGTGAAGTGTAATCTAAGATCGGACCATGGGAAGGCCTTGTTTGCCCTCCTCCGGTGGTCGTCGGCGGCGAGCTCCATCGTCGGCAACCATCGTTTCCTTTTTTCTTTTTTAGAAACATTTAAAACATTTTATTTGAATAAAATCTGGACTTTATGTTTTTTTTGCAAATAGGTCCTTCTAGAATTACTTTTTGGTTCTTTTATTGCATATAGGTCCTGCAATCATTTTTTCTAAAATGTTTCGAATAACGTTTTAACTGAAAATATTACATTTCTTACCCTGAACATTTAAAATAATATTTTTTGAGTTTAAATATTTAATAAAAGCTCTCTAGAGTTTTTAAAATGTGTTTTGCTTTAGACAAATTGCATAGAAGACCCGGGATTTCCTTGAAATGTTTCTGATAATTCATTTTATTGTGAAAATTGCATGTGAGCCCCTGATCTTCTTCTAAAGGTTTCTAACAGTTCATTTTTACAGTAAAAGTTGCATATAAGCCCTTGTACTTTCATACATGTTTCAGATTGCTCAATTTTGCTGGTTTATTTGCATTTAAGCCCTTGCATATTTCAAAAACACTTTGGATAGTTGTTTTTCATGGTTTAATTGCATGTTAGCCCTCATACTTCTCTGAAACGTTTCCAGAAGCATGTTTTCATTGAACAAATTGCATTTAGGCCCCTGTGTTTTACAGAAAACTTCCAGAAGGCTTATTTTGCTGTGAAATTGGCATAAAACTTCCTGACTTTGTTTTAAAACATTCTAGATGCTTGTTTTCATGGTTTAATTGCGTTTTAACCATCTGTTTTTACTGAATTTCTTCTAGATGCTTTGTTTGCTGGTTTTTTGCAGTTTTGCCCCTGTGCTTCATTTATTTTACTCTGTTGCTAGTTTTTAGGGGTAAAATGACCATTTTGCCCTAAAACTTCTTGAATCATTTCTAAGCCTTTTTTCTTGCATTTTTTACCCTGATTTTGTGCTGAATTGATTTGCATGCATACATTAGTTGTAAAATTGCATTCTGACCCCTAGAGAACTTCATTTGCACTAGCGATAAACATTTTGACCCCAGATTCTTCATACATGCATGGAATGTGTTTTCCTATGTATTTCTCGATGATTTGGGCTTCTGAATGTCAACTTTCCTCAGATTTGGGCTTTTTGCACAAAACTCCCTGGAGTTTTCAGATTTGCACTCACACTTGCATTTTGCATACTTTTCACATCTTTTTACACGGTTTTTTTCCCGTCTTTTCTTCCCTGCTCGGTGCACGCTTTTCTAACTTTGTTCCGAGCTTAGTCTTCTCCTCGTTTTCCGGGTTTCCCTCGGTTTCCACTCGTTTTGGTTTTCCATCGCTCGAGGGTGTACAGTAAAAGGCTTGCAAAAGCCGACATGGTCCCGAAACAAGGATTATTTTCCTCATTTTGATTTTCTCGGATTTATCCCAATTTTCGCTGTTTTGCGAGACGCTTTCCGAGAATTTCACGATTTTCACGATTTTCCTCATCGCCCAAGGGCGTACAGTAAAGAGGCATTAGCAATGCCTACATTCGACCCTCGGATTAACTTTTTCCTTTGATTTCACTTCTTTACTTTGATTTGGCATGTTTTCAGTCATCTTCATGCATGAGCATGTAGAATCTACAAGCATACATTCAGCAGACCATAGACAGTAGAAAACCTAGAAAGACCGAGTTTTCTTGAGCGCATGGGGGTGCCTAACCCCTTCTCCATGCGTAACCAGAATCCTTACCCTTTCTCTGGCCCACATTCGTCTTGCATTATCCATTAGGCACGGATCACACATGCATCTTTGCATCTTGTTTGCTTTCTGCCTTTTCTGGTGTTTTTTGGTTTTCCTCGTCTTTCCATTAAAAGACTAGGTGGCAACTCCTTTCCTTATCCTTTTGTCTTCCCTTTGGTGTTTTTGGGTCTTGTCTCTTTCTCTGGATTCACCATTTTTGCCGTGATCGTCTCGGATCTCCCCGTGTGTTTCCGCACACCGGAGTAGGTAGAGAATTGCACCAGGGGTTCCACCGACATGGTCACAGGAACTGGCGACTCCGCTGGGGATAACCAGATTCTAGCTTTTGTTCTGGTTTCCCTACTTGTCTTTGGTCTGCTTGTTTGCTTGTACATATTTGACTAAACATGCCTTTTTCGCTTTCTTTACACTATTGCTATGCCACTGCACATGCACATGATCTGATTCATGCTTTGTTTGTCGATACTTGCTTTTATTCACCTACTTGAGCACTACAGTAGCACATGCCATGATTATGCCTTTTGTCTGACTTGTTTGGATGCTATGCTCGTGTGTTTTTCCCTTCTTTTCAGATTTGCCATGATTAGGAGAGTAAAGACTTGTTTGCCTCCCTATCTGGTCAAAATAAAACACACAAACCCAGACAAACAATTTAAATAAGGCATAACTAGAGACAAATGCTCACAATCCCCTCTGGTTTAATAAAATGCAAGTAAAAGACACAAAAGCATATCGCATGTTTGATCATATAGGGCATGCATCTTCTCCTCTGAGTCTACCCACAGTTTGCGAAGGACAATTCTGGAAGCCCGTTCTATAGCTTTGGCGTAGAGCGTGTTGCTAGTTCGTCCCCCCTTGTTTGGGGTCATGTCGGTGCTAGTAGAGGATACAGTTCCATGCTACTGTAGGAGACGAGGCCACTAACTCACCACTCGTTCACTGCCTGAGCTTTGGCCAGGATTTAGAGTGGGGACCTTACTTTCTGACCTGAGTCAAAACCCAAACCCATGAGTGCGTCCCATGTGGTTAGCCCCATGTGGGACATGCATGGTGAGAGAGAGCATGTTAGTAACATTCATGTGCATGTGTGCCATTGATGCTACCCTAACAAACAATTGCATAGCTAACTTACTTTCTTGTGTTGTGTTGTCTTTTCTTTTTCTCTCTCTCTTTTCTACTGACACTTAGGGTTTCTTTTCCTTTTGTCAGGAATCGAGTTCTTTGCGGATTCCTAGGTTTGAGCTTGGGAATTCCTTTCTGTGACTTCGTTCTTGAGGTATTGTTCTCGACTGTCTGATCCCGAGCTTTCGTCGCTTTCAATGATAGCTCCTTGTAGGCGTTGTCCTTTTATTTGCAATCGCAGCCCTGTCCTTACCCATTCACGGTCCCTCATGGCCCAGCGAGCTTCTAAGACTTCTGCACCTGCTGCTCTAGAGGGGTTTCCTACTACTGCCCCTCCTCATTCCCTTACCTTGACATCAATTACCACTCCATCGCTCCATGGTGGCTTCTTCCCAGCACATGGGGCTCCTCGTCCTTCGGTTTCGGGACATTGGTAGACCTTCACTGGTCTGGAGCCTACAACGGAGGCGGTTACTGTAACAACTTCTAGGGTATCTGATCTGATAGTGCCCTATCCTTCTGTTGATCCTCATTCACTGGACACTCAGTTTGCTGTGATTGTCTCCTCGTTAAGGATCCCGCCTACATCCTCTTTGACCTTCTAGCCCCCTTTGACATCTCAGCTGCCTACTGTTCTGACCCTCGGTACTGCTACCGATGGTTCTGCCACCATCCAGTCTTAGCAGCTTCTAACCCTTGCTCAGAGGCTGTAGAACATGGCTTTCTCCTTGTATCCCACTTTGACTGCTCCGGTCTGTCCTATTCTTGAGGATCCTGTTCTGCCTGCTCAGGCTATTCATGTAGTACCAATCACTTCACCTCTGCAGTTGTCACCACAGCTTCCTGCTGTTTCGACAACGGGCTTAGCCACTCTGCCAGTAGCATCTTATCCACAGCATGCACAACATCTTCCTCCAACAACTGGTGGTCAGCCTCTTGGGCTAGCGGGAGTTCATCGGCCTCCGAACCCGACCATACCGGTTCAGCAGTTGTTGCTCCCACACACAACTGCATGCACCACACAGCATAACATCTTTTTACCCGAGCATCAGGTTCAGGCATCCGCATACACTCCACCACTAGCACACATGCACGGGTACGCTGGTCATCACGCACAACACTAGGTGGCGAGATGATAGATTTGGAGGAGCACATGGGTGCTTTAGATACAGCGTATGTGGGACCCGCCCCGACTGCACACTTGATGTCAGCAGCAACGCCTAACGCACTTTTCGCTAGGATGAATGACCTAGAGAAAGCTCTCGAACAAGTGCAGGGAAGGAACTGCCAGTCTTTCTCATTCCGGGACCTTTGCTACTTTCCATGGGCGATTCTCCCACCAAACTTCCATATCCTGGAATTCGAGAAGTATAACGGGAAAGGTTGCCCAATTTCCATCTGAGGGCGTACTGTGGCGATCTCACTCAGCTCCAGGCTGACGAACAACTTCTTATTCGCCTTTTCCAGAAGAGTCTCACCGGTCTAGCTTTGAAATGGTTCACATCGCTGGATATGGCCACCAACAAGACTTAGAACGATCTGAGTCAAGCTTTTCTGGAGCAGTACTCCTTTAATCTCGACATGGTCCCAAAGTGCGAGGACCTAGTCGCAACAAGGCAGAAGCCCCACGAGCCATTTGGGGAGTACGTCAGGCACTGGCGAGCCCTCGCTTCTCAAGTGCACGATAGACCCTCTGATAATGAGTCTATCGAAATCATTATTCGAGGAGCGCAGCCAGCCACTAGGGCCATGCTGAGCATTCAGCCCGTCACCACTTTCTTTGCCCTGATTAAAGCTGGCACTCACCTAGAAGGTTCACTCAATAGCGGAAGTTTCCCTGCACTTGCAACATTTGCCAAGTAGACGATGGCTTCTGGCGGATTCAGTAACAGCAATAGTGGCAATAATGGATCTAACACTGGATTCGGTCGGAAGAAGGAGTCCGCTAGGATTGCTGTGGCGTATGTGGGAGCCCCTGCTATGCCAGCAAATGTGGTGAACCCGCCAGCTCGTAATCAGGTCATTTATGCACCTACACCTAGGGCACCACACACCTCACAAATCACAACCACTGCTGAAACGGTCTACCAGCTAGCACTGGCGAGGCAAAGGCATTACCTAGGACCTAGGTGGTCACCACGACCTGAGAGAGACTTCACTCCTCTGGTCGAGCCGCTGAGCGTTATATTTCCCAAGGTAGCGTCGATACTGAAGCTTCCAGAAATCCGCCCACCGCCAAACCCAATTCCACCATGGTTTAAGGCAGATTTATTGTACAGTTACCATAGAGTCGCCAGGCACTCTATAGAAAATTGCTACACCCTCCGGAATACTATTCAGAATCAGATTGACCTCAAGGCAATCACCATCAACACACAGAGGCAGAACATAGGTCCGCTGCACGAGCACCCCACACATCTACATCCACATCAGGTAACATAGTCAACCAACCTCTGCCTGACCATGCAATAGGGACTTCGGGAGTCCATTTCCTGTCTTCGGATGAGGTCGAGCCTTTTGATCCTTCTCGCCTCATCCATGATGTTTCTGAAGCCCCTTCTTTTCAGCCGAGTCAATCTTTCCTTGATACTGTTAATTCTTCTATGAACATGATTCAGTTGACTGCTCGACCGAGGCGTGCGGCTGCCAAACCCACCGTGCAATCCGCCCCACCAACAGTCTGTTTGTTAGCCCGACCCAGGCAAAACCTGGCCCACCAAGTTCCTGAACCCTCTTTGCTAGCACCAATCCCTATAGAGTTAAGAGCCCGTGCTCCTGTGGTTAGCAACCTGACATAGGACACCCACTACATGCCCTACAATTACACTGCCGAAATGTGCACAGAGGTAACGCGGTCGGGAAGGGTGTATAAGGCCCCAGCCCCAGAAAACAAGACTAATCAGCCTGTGGCCTCATCTACCCAAGTTAGAGCCAACATTCCTAGTCCAAACCCTGAAGAGACCACCACCAGAGCTAATCCTACCACCAAAACCGATCCACCAGTTGCCGACATTACCGCCCAGTTGAAGAAAATTAAGGTAGACATTTCCATCTTGGACCTTATCCACACCTCGGCTGAACATAGAGAAGCATTTCTTCGAGTCTTCCAGGCCACCCATGTTGCCTCAACAATACAACCCTCAACCTTGGAAAACATGGTGGGAATGATAGTAGCACCTGAGGTCATCTCCTTCTCCAGCTCTGAGCTTCCTCCGGCGGGGACAAATCATAATCAGCCCCTATTCATTGCGGTGCAGTACCAGAGTTTCCACATTCCACTTACACTGGTTGATAATGGTACCGGTATGAACGTCTGCCCCTTGCGGACTGCAAGTTAGGTGGGCTTCAAATCGGAGGACATTACTCCGGTTGTAAAGGGGATGACGGCCTTTGATAACATGCACCATGATGCTTTAGGGATTCTAGTTATTCCTCTGATCATTAGTCCTACCCATTTCGAGGTTAAGTTCTATGTTGTCGACCTCGAACCATCTTTCAATCTCCTGCTTGGTCGCCCTTGGCTCCACAAGCATCAGGTCATCCCCTCAACCCTCCATCGCATGATAAAATTCCGCTGGAACAATGACATCGTCGTTGTAATGGCGAAAAACCTCGAAAAGGAGAAGGTTGAGGTGGTTTCTTCAGTCTCTTCCCATACTATTCATCTTGATTCTAGGCCCTCTGATGTACTCTACCGTGTTGAACATTTCGAACCAGTCAATTTCATTCCTATTCTTGAGCATGCTAGTCATTTGGTCGCTTTTGGCAATCCCTTTTTGATGGTCGAGAATCTATGCCAAAGATGGGGGTATGAGAATGGAGCACCTCTCGGGCAGAATGGTCAGGGAATCGCGGAACCAACCACCGCGGAAAAAAGACGCGAGTTCGAAGGATTGGGATACGAGCGCAAGCTGCAAGATGGATGTGCAAGGCATCGTAAGTTCCGAAAGCTCATCATTCCTTGAGATTTAAGCAATTTTGTCAGTGCAGGATTGCTGGATCCCAATCAGACATGTTTGCAGAATCTGAGTCGATCAATATACCAGAATGTGTGTGTGTGGAGGACTACTATTTGGAAGAGGAGGTTAGGGATTTTGGAATGGTGTCAGCATCACCTAGGTCCTCGGAGATAGCCATGTTAGCACCGCGACCTCCAGAGCCAGTGGAGGATCTGTCGGTTAATTCAGCAGTAGTAGGGGGCGCATCAAGGACAGAATCAGAGGCAACTACTCTAGAGCAGCAGACAGTGGTGAGAGGGTTACAGCTAGTACAGCCAGAATTAGCATCTGGGGTACCGTTGAAGACCACCCGCGCTTACTTTGTGGATTCCCCATCCGACGAATAGGAGGGAGATGCCATGTTGACCCAAGTGGATAACATGCTCAGTGATTTAGAGGACTTATTTCAGGAGCAGTTATCAGTGCTAGTTGAGGATGCGCAGGATGAGATCAGGCGTAGGAAAGGGAAAGTAGTAATGACAGAGGACAAGGGAGAATCTGCAGCAACACCGGGTCAGTTTGCAATCATGACCCTTGAGGAAAATAAATCATCAGATGCTAGACCAGAGGAGTTTATCTTCTATCAGCCGGGAGGTGGGTCTAGGTGGCATTACCAAGCTTGGCCCCATTTGAGCAGTGGGGTCCAGAAAGAAAAGATCCTGAGTTAGGCTTAGGGGGGAACCCGGGCAGCAAGACTCACATCAGTCAAACATAGGACAGCTGCCCACCTATTGCACTTGTTGTACAGAGACAGCATGTAGGAGCTTTTGTTCATCAGAGGTCGAACAGTCAGGCAAGCTCAGAAATGTCAAAGCCAGAAATCATCAGGGGTGCATATAGGGAAACTTGAGATACAGTGACCATTCTGAAACACCATCAGGAGCTGTCATCTTGGAGGACATGGACTGCATCGAACAGTCAGAGCCAGTTAATTCATGCTACCTGAAAATGTACTATCAGTGAGCACAAACAACATGTCCTCACTCTGCGACACCAACACTTTCCCCATGCATGCATCCATGCTCTTTCAACATTCATGTAGCTCTGCATCACAACACACTTATCCTCATGCAAAATATGCATATGCAGGGCATAGTTCTCTTGTATTAACGCATGTATGGATCTTAGCCTGATGATGATAAGCGGAATAACCTAGCCAATGTTGGGAATGCGTAGCACCTCCTTAGGTAGATACTATTCAAGAACCTAGAAAGTGAGGAAGCCACCTTTCATTGTGAATTGGGCGAAGTATCCAAACTTCTTATGAACCCTGCACCTCCTAGAGGGAGACAAAATATTAGGGGTGAGAGTGAGAGTGTGAAAAAATTATAATAAAAATAAAATATCTGTGAAAGGGCATAAAAGAACAAGAAGACAAAAGTCGTAGATAGAAGTCCGCCCTAAAGAGAGAGACGTGTCGGGTAGTACTGTCCCTCAAGTTTATCTTGGAGAGGAGTCGGAGTGAATACGTGGGAGAAATGTGCAAAAGGGCCTAGCCACCCGTTTAAACAAGCAGCAGCTCCCCACCATAGACCAGGTACCTATTACCTCCAAGCCAGGGATAGGGTGAACCCACATGCCTATGATGGAGAGAATAAAGAGTTAATAAAAGAAAAAAGAAGGGGTATGGTCTAGTGGGGTTTGGAACGGAGCCCAAAACACAGTGACCCATTTCCAGAGAGTCACCCGAAAAATTGGAGGCCTGGATAGAGTCCCGTGAGGTCTGGTGTTGCCATTCTTTTATACTTGGCATTAGGCATCCCAACGCTGAGGGCATAAATAAGATCCAACAAATCATTTGACATGCATACATCTCTTCTTGCAAACAAATATCCTAATAAACGTCGTAGAGTGGCACTTGGCTCTCTTATCTTGAATGCGACAATGTCTTTCAATTCAAGAGAATCAAGAGGACATCACCTAAACTAGGGGCATGTAAGCTGCTCTGGTTGGTTTGGGACCATTTGTGTCAACCAGGGGCATGTCAGCTATCCTATGGTTGGCCACATTGAGCCAATACTTGACCAGGGGCATGTAAGCTGCTCTGATTGGTTAGGAGTCATCCATGTCAGCCAGGGGCCTGTCAGTTGTCCTATTGATTAGATGGTTTGACTCATCTCAACCAGGGGCATGTCAGCTGCCCTATGGTCATACACTTTGAGCCAATTGCTCGACCAGGGGCATGTCAGCTGCTCTATAGGTCGAAGATCCTCAATGATCGGCTGGAGGGCGCAGTCAAACAATTCCAGCTCTCCAGATTTACTATTCTTGTCTCACTACTTGGGTGCTTGGTTAAAACTTGTTGGTAACTAGGACCTCCCCTCAAGATTGTGCACAAGATTTAGGCCATTCAGTAATTCCCTGTTCAGTTAGCTGTAGTCTTCAGTTCTGGGCCAATTTCTCTAAATTCTTTCAGTACCATTTCAGCTTTTATCTGTCTGCTTTAGTTCTGCTAAGTGCTATTGAACGAGACAAAGTGGAAATTTGTTTCTAGAGAGTAATGTTTTGAACATGTTCTACAGGAGATCGGTTACTACTTCTAAAGAGTCTCAAGCCAAGAAAAGCTGAGGTATCCTGTAGATCATGGGGTATCCTGCAATGGTTGTGCCCACTCAGTGCTCAGATGTTCTCCAAGCTTGGATCAAACAGTTAACTGAAAGTGACCGCGATAGGCTGTGGATTTGGGGGATTTC
Source organism: Posidonia australis (assembly GCA_024699735.1). Lineage (NCBI taxonomy): Eukaryota > Viridiplantae > Streptophyta > Magnoliopsida > Alismatales > Posidoniaceae > Posidonia > Posidonia australis. The sequence continues at coordinate 14,240 of JAMKQA010015179.1, forward strand.
TACAAAACTCCTGGGCATCGCAAAGGTGGAGGTCTCCCGATACTTCCTATGTGCAGCTGCCCGATTCTGGAAGCCGGATCATCACGTCTTCCGCTTTGGGAGAATCGAGCTTACCCCTACTCTAGAAGATGTGCATAGAATCTGTTGCCTGTAGAGATTCCTAGGACCCACAATGTTCATGAGGCGTGATGGGCATTCCTAAGTGTTGAGTAAGCTCACAGGCCTGCCGACCAGTGAATGTGGTCGCCAGCTCATTTGTTCGGACAGACTATCTCCCATGCTGAAGTTGGCTTACTTTGACAAAGTGGCTGGAATGTGTGCCTCCCTAGGCGACGAGCTGTGGCTGAAAGGCTTCATTGTCTGTTTCCTAGGAGAGTTGATCTTCAGCCATGGCCGGATGGTGGTGAGCATCGAAGTTGCTGAAATTGCCTTGGCAGTGGTCAACCAACAGATAGATCTAGCTCCAGTCATCCTAGCAGAAACTTACCGGGCACTGGATCATTCGTTGTGGCGTTGCTGGCACTTCTACAGCTGTGGAGCTTTTGTACAAGTGTGGATGGCTACACATCTGGGTGTAGCAGTCTTGCACCTAAAGTGAGCTGCCTTTGAGTCTACTACCAAAGTGGCCACGCGTGCACGCTCACTTCAGTTCAGAAGGAGTACGAGCGACTACAAAGCCTAACAGAACAAAAGATCACATGGTGCATTATTCCATCAGCTTCTTGCAACTTTGAAGCGTTCTTCAATACAATAGACATGCGGCTTATCGTCCTGCAGGGGTTGACTGGTGGAGTGGAGTATCACCCAATCCGTGTGATGCGGCAGTTCAATTACCAGCAGGATTCTTTGGCTCAGGGGCAGATGCCAGCACGATTCAAAAAATACCCCCTGAGCTCGTACACTCCGACTAGAGAACTATTTCGCCTGCTTAATCGCTCTGTACGCTCGAAAGGTCTCCCAGCCATAGAAGGGAGAAGTTGCACAGCAGACTATGAAGCCAAAGTCGAAGAGACCTGGCCAATCTGTAGCGCCACCCCGAGTTGGACGCTCTTTACCAAAGCCTCGGGCTCCAAGAGACCTAGAGATGAGGAGGACTCTTAATGTTCGCATCATGTCACTATTTCTTACAAATTGCAGTACATGTAAACACTCATTTGACTCTGGTAATAATAAAGCAGAACATCTCTAGCCAGTCTGTTGGTCGATCATGATTGATGCGGAATCGAAGTTGCCACCCTGACAGCATGTGTGATTGATGCAGGAGTTTGCCTTCTTTTGCCTGCCGGCTTGGCATTGGGGTCACCCAGATAATAGTCGAGTATCTCGTTTTATTGCCCCAATCTGGACGAATGAAGTCTTCATAACTTCTATTCAAGAAAAGGTGGCATGTTCCTTTACATTGATATTTTCCTACCCACGGTTCATTCCGATGGAACGAATCCTAGTGTCTTTTGATATTCTGTATTTTCCTATCCACGGTTCGTTCCGATGGAATGAATCCTAGTGTCTTTTGATATTCTAAATTTTCCTATCCACGGATCGTTCAGATGGAACGAATCCTGGTGTCTTTTGATGTTTTGAATTTTCCTATCCATGGTTCATTCCGATGGAACGAATCATGGTGTTCATTTACATTGAATTTTCCTATCAACGGTTCGTTCTGATCGAACGAATCCTAGTGTCTTTTGATATTCTGAATTTTCCCATCCACGGTTCGTTCCGATGGAACGAATCCTGGTGTCTTTTGATATTCTAAATTTTCCTATCCACGGTTCGTTCCGATGGAACAAATCCTGGTGTCTTTTGATATTCTGAATTTTCTTATCCATGGCTCGTTCCGATGGAATGAATCCTGGTGTCTTTTGATATTCTGATTTTCCATCCACGGTTCGTTTTGATGGAACAAATCCTGGTGTCATTTGATATTCTGATTTTCCATCCACGGTTCGTTCCGATGGAATGAATCTTGGTGTTCATTTACATTGAATTTTCCGATCCACGATTCGTTCCGATGGAACAAATTCTGGTGTCTTTTGATATTCTAAATTTTCTAATCCACGGTTCGTTCGGATGGAACGAATCCTGGTGTCTTTTGATATTCTGATTTTCCATCCACGGTTCGTTTCGATGGAACGAATCTTGGTGTTCATTTACATTAAATTTTCCTATCCACGGTTCGTTCCGATGGAACGAATCCTGGTGTCTTTTGATATTCTGTATTTTCCTATCCACGGTTTGTTCCGATGAAACAAATCCTGGTGTTCATTTACTTGATATTTTCCTATCCATGTTTCGTTCGATGGAACGATTCCTGGTGTGATTTTCCCATCCACGGTTCGTTCCGATGGAACGAATCCTAGTGTGATTTCCCATCCACAGTTTGTTCCGATGGAACAAATCCTGGTGATTTTCCCATCCATGGTTCGTTCCTATGGAACGAATCCTGTTGTCTCTTGATATTTGATATTTTCCTATCCACGGTTCATTCCGATGGAACGAATCCTGGTGTGATTTTCCCTTCCACGATTCGTTCCGATGGAACGAATCCTGGTATTCTTTTACATTGGTGTGTTTTTTCCCTTCCAAGGTTCGTTCCGTTGGAACGAATCTTGGTGTCTTTTTTCCTCCTTGGTTTGGTCCATTTCCTTCCAGGTGAACCTTTGTGTCCCTCTGTTGTTTTGAGTTCTGCTCCGTGTTGTTCCTTTTCTCCAGTGGGCTTGTATCCCGAACTACCCGGGCAATCCCAGTGGTGCTTGATGGATTCCCCACTCTCTTTGTTGTTTTACCTCTATCTGGGCTGGTAGCCCGAACTTCCCGGATGACTTCTGTGATCAGTCATTTCCTGGTCAGCAAGCACCGTGAGTCTTGTTTGGAGCTTTTTGCGACAAGTGCGACAACCAGTCATGTCTCTTAGGAGCTGATTGGTCGTCAGCTTGTCAATTCTTAATTTATTGCGCTTGGCCTCGGCTGTGGCGACAGGATCTCTGGTGTGGACCCCTGGTATGTTCCTGGCTAGTGGCTGATTGCCTGTGGGTAACTCTTGTTTGTGGATTCACGAGGGGTGTCTTTGTTTACCCTGAGCATCAGTCTCTGTTCTACTCGACCTCCGACCTCGCTCAGGGAAGGGCATCTGTAGACACCCTAATTTTCTGATTTTGCAAGATGGAGATGTGGAGGCTGAGCTCAAACCCTCATTAGGCCATTTAATTCATGGAAACCCAATTGGGCTCATGAGGGCCCACTTAGGCCCATTAAACCCTAGTTGAGCCCATTTGGGCCCACAAGCCCATTTTAGGCCTATTTGACTTCATGGAAGCCCATTTGGACCCATTCAAACCCATTTGGGCCCATGACGGCCCATAAGGCTTGCATAGGCCCATGGAGGCCCATGAAGCCCATGAAGCCTACAATAACACAGCCCACATTTTCTTCTTCTCTCTCAAACCAACATTTCATTTTCTCCTAATTATTTCCCAAAGTCTTTCAACTAAGTTCCCAAAAACACAACAAATTCAAAAAAAAATCACTAATTGAACCCATTCTCCACTGATCTCACAATTTAGCCATGGACCTATCCTTTCTTCATTGATTTCACCACTGAACCCACGCCAATCCTGCAGCCCAGCCCGAGCCACACTCAGTCCAGCATCACAGAGCAGCCCCAGCCGTTCGATCGGCCGTCACCGAAGCTCTGGATCGCCGTTGATCTCCTACCGGCAGCCAAGGGGACAGGAGGGACAGTGGTTAGAGATTCTGTTGATCTATTTATCTGAGCGCCCAGTTTGTTAGAAGAGTGGGCCAGGCCGTTACGAGTGGGAGCTTTCTGTTACAGAGTTTGTTGGGTCTCCGACAACCTATATAAGGAGGCAGAGAGCAATTCAGAAGGGAGCATTTAGAGCTTTTCCACTGTGCGAGACAATAGGAGAGCACAGAGGGAAAGAATTCTAAGAGAGCAGAGAGCGAGAGGAAGAATCCAGAGCTTGAGGAGCAACTCAGATCTCCGGCGGATTGTCTCCAACCAGGTACACTCTCTGAGCTCCTCCAGTCTTAATTTGTAGCTCCCTGGGTCTCTCTCTCTCTTCCTAGAGCAATCCCAGGGGATCCAGAGTGATCCCCCGATCGAAGAAGCTCCTCTGTGCCCGGCAGTCGCCGTTCTCTGGCGATAGAGGTGGGGGGGGGGGGGTAATCCAGGAGGATTCCTGGACCCCCGAGCCTCCTATCTTCCTCTTCTGGTCTTCCCGGAGCTCGCCCGCCACTTGGATTGCCGCTCCACCACTCTAGAAGCCTCACACGAGATCGTCAGAAAGAACGCCCTGAAGCTACCGTTGCCGTAGAAGAAGACCGTAGCATCCACTGAACGTGCGCTTCCAGTAGCTCTGCGCCCCTCCGACGGTCCAGGATCACTCCATGACTCGCCCTCAGTATTCTAGAGCCTCCAGAGTTCCCCCTTGTGCCTCGGAGCACTGCTGCAACCTTCCCTGCCGGAGATTGACCACCGTCGACTGCTAGAGCCGCTTCGCCCCTCCATTTAGCTCCAGAGGAGGGGAGGAAGCTTCCCTCAATGCCGCGAAGCCTCCCAGAGCACAGGTACACCGCGCCGCAGCCCCGACAGGCCTCCTTCGTCCCCGTAGTCATCGCCGGAGCACCTCGACGGCGAGGTAAGTGGGAGGCCCGTTCCCACCACTGGATCGTCCATCCACTCCGTTGGATGTCTTCCTCTCCTCTCCTTCTTGCCTCTCGTGAAGTTTGATCTAAGATCGAACCACGAGAAGGCCTTGTTTGCCCTCCTCCGGCGGTCGGTAGCGGCGGCGAGCTCCATCGCCAGCGACCACCGTTTCCTTTTTTCTTTTTTAAAAACATTTAAAACATTTTATTTGAATAAAATCTGGAATTTATGTTTTTCTTGCAAATAGGTCCTTTTGGAATTACTTTTTGGTTCTTTTATTGCATATAGGTCCTGCAATCATTTTTTCTAAAATGTTTCGACTAAAGTTTTAACTAAAAATGTTACATTTCTTACCCTAAATATTTAAAATAATATTTTTTGAGTTTAAATCTTTAATAAAAGCCCTCAAGAGTTTTTAAAATGTGTTTTGCTTCAGACAAATTGCATAAAAGACGTGGGATTTCCTTGAAATGTTTCTGATAATTCATTTTATTGTGAAAATTGCATGTGAGCCCCTGAGCTTCTTCTAAAGGTTTCTAACATTTCATTTTTACAGTAAAAATTGCATATAAGCCCTTGTACTTTTATACATGTTTTAGATTGCTCAATTTTGTTGGTTTATTTGCATTTATGCCCTTGCATATTTCAAAAACTCTCTGGATAGTTGTTTTTCATGGTTTAATTGCATGTTAGCCCTTATACTTCTCTGAAACTTTTCCAGAAGCATGTTTTCATTGGACAAATTGCATTTAGGCCCCTGTGTTTTACAGAAAACTTCCAGAAGGCTTTTTTTGCTGTGAAAATGACATAAAACTTCCTGACTTTGTTTTAAAACATTCCAAATGCTTGTTTTCATGGTTTAATTGCATTTTAACCACCTGTTTTTACTGAATTTCTTCTGGATGATTTGTTTGCTGGTTTTTTGCAGTTTAGCCCCTGTGCTTCATTTATTTTACTCTGATTGCCTGTTTTTAGGGGTAAAATGACCATTTTGACCCTAAAACTTCCTGAATCATTTCTGAGCCTTTTTTCTTGCTTTTTTTTACCCTGATTTTGTGCTGAATTGATATGCATGCATGCATTGGTGGTAAAATTGCATTCTAACCCCTAGAGAACTTCATTTGCACTAGGGATACACATTTTGACCCTAGATTCTTCGTACATGCATGGAATGTGTTTCCTAAGTATTTATCAATGATTTGGGCTTCTGAATGTTAGCTTTCCTCGGATTTGGGCTTTTCACACAAAACCCCCTGAAGTTTTCAGATTTGCACTCACACTTGCATTTTGCATACTTTTCACATCTTTTTGCAAGGTTTTTTTCCCGTCTTTTCTTCCCTGCTCGGTGAATGCTTTTCTAGCTTTGTTCCGAGCTTAGTCTTCTCCTCGTTTTCTGGGTTTCCCTTGGTTTTCCACGGTTTCCACTCGTTTTCTTTTCCATCGCCCGAGGGTGTATAGTAAAAGGCTTGCAAAAGCCGACATGGTCCCGTAACAAGGATTATTTTCCCCTTTTTGATTTTCTCGGATTTATCTCAATTTCCGCTGTTTTGCGAGACGCTTTTCGAGAATTTCACGATTTTCCTCATCGCCCAAGGGCATACAGTAAAGCATCATTAGCAATGCCTACATTTGACCCTCGGATTAACTTTTTCCTTTGATTTCACTTCTTTACTTTGATTTGGCATGTTTTCAGTCATCTTCATGCATGAGCATGTAGAATCAACAAGCATACATTCAGTAGACCATAGACAGTAGGAAACATAGAAAGACCGAGTTTTCTCTGGCGCATGGGGGTGCCTAACCCCTTCCCCATGCGTAACCAGAATCCTTACCCTTTCTCTGGCCCGCATTCAT
>JAMKQA010015180.1:0-13759 GCA_024699735.1 Posidonia australis
AAGACTTTAAACTTGCATATTAATCCAATCATATGAATATTATATATATGTGAATAATATGCCTTGATAAATGATTTTTATACTTAGTACTTGAGTATCTCATATCTTTTTAAGTGATTATTAACCAATAATCACATTTCATTTGTGATCATCAAAATATACTTTATAGATTTTTCAACACAATGGACTTAAGCCTAGCAATACTGCAATAGATTATATGATAGAAAGTTGTGAGTAAAAATCCCCACCAAACATTCCAAAAACAAGTGTCCCTCTAGAGTGGATGAATAGTATATAGAATCCAAAACCATAGATCATGTAGCAACATTTTGCACCAATTATAGCAATTGAAAAACTAGAACTCAATGGTATTTAAAGCAAGCATACGAGGATCCAACAAGAAAAAATAGTTGAAGCAGTAATACTTCATGCCAGACCTAAAATAGGAAATTCGGTTATAAGTAATCAATCCAACCAGTATGGATAACAGAGTTCATTTACAAAATGTAAGCTAACTTTTACGACATTAATATTTGGCTCAACCTTCTTAAGATAGGCATTAATATTTGTAAAAAAAATATGATCAAGACAAACTGCAATACTTTAGCAATCATCAAGAAGCCCCAAAAATTTTGTGATATTTTTACATTTAAAAAGCAAAATACAATGGAAAAGACAATACTACTTTCCCATCCCACAGATGAACAATTCCATTTTTAATTTGCACGATGCAAATATTCTCTAGTAACCATCATTCGTTCATTCCACCCATAACATATTAACAAGATAACATCTGGCCTTTTCAAAAACATTAAAAAAAAATCTAGCCATCTAAGAAGGCAAAGCAAGTGAAGAGGGTGATCCCTAATCCGTGAAGAAAATCAGAAATAGGCAAAGCAAGTAAGGAAGGAAGGAAGTAAACTAACTAAGCAACAGGACGAGAGTGTGAGTGATTGAGTGGACCTCACTTGAGCAATTCTCCTCCTATCGACGGACGACCATGAGTTGGAGAGAGGGGGAGAGCCAGACTGCCGAAGAGGGCGATAGGCGTGGATGCGCGATGGAGAGTCGGGCTGCCAGAGAGCCGAGAGCGAGAGAGGGAGAGACTCGAGAGGTGGAGAGCCGGACTACACCCTGCCAGAGACTGGGCGTCATGGGCGAGCTGACGAGAGCCGAGAGAGAGGTGGAGAACTTGGGGAGTCAGGATCGGGCGTCACGTCTCTGCCTCTTTGGTTAGGGCAATAGGGCTTACGAGCTTACATGCAATGAAGTGTCGACTGTGAAGTGTGAAAAATGAAAGTTAAAAGGTTATATACTTATATTTGTATTTATATTTTATGTTAAAATGTTAGGGTTTACGTAAATTTACTTAGTTACCCCTGGGTTAATGTGTTAACAGGTTACCCGTAGTATGCTATCCAAACCCTGACCCATTAAATTTATGGGTTAGCGGGTGACAGGTTAACGAATCAATGGATATACAAAAGCTCTACCCAAACTCATTCTTAACGGGTCGGGTTGGTTCAAGTTAACGGGTTATACCTGACTCATTTACAACCCTAATTAGGTGACAATTACATGTCAGTCACGCTTGTTTTCGTTGATTTTCTTTCAAGTACAGATTGTGGAGCTGCAGTCTAATATAGTGCACATAGTTAGAGCTACATAGCCGCACACCATAAGCTCTGGGTAGAAATAATTTTATTGAGTTTAATTTTTATTTATTTATTAAATTTTCCTGCAAGTTTTGATAAGGTTTGATAGGTTATTTATTTGTTAAGTAGTTATGGGTAGTGTGGACACTAGTTTGTAGCATCAAGGGTGTTATAGTACTTGAGTCAAAAGAGCTACTTGGCAAAGATGTTGGAACATTTTGGTATGTAAAGTGCCAAAATTGAAAAAGTTCCATTAGACTCTTATTTCAAGATCTCAACAGAGTTATGTCCATAGATGGAGGATGAGCACAAGTTTATGTCATGAATTCTCTACTCCAGTGTCATTGGTAGTATCATGTATATTATGATTTGCACACGTCCAAATATTACCCAAGCTGTTAGTGTTGTTAGTAAATACATGTCTAATCATTGGCAAACAGTGAAATAGATCTTGAGATACCTACAAGGTACTATTGGTATTTGTTTAGAGTTTAGGAGAAGCAAAGATGGTATGATTAATTACATTGATGTAGACTATGGTGGTGACCTTGACAAAATTGAGAAGATCTATAATAGACTATGTATTTTTTGTTGGTAGATGTGCAATTAATTGGAAAGTCACGTTACAACATATGGTGACACTATATATCTACTACAGAGGTAGAGTACATGGCAAAAATAGAAGACATTAAAGAAGTAATGTGGTTGAGAGGTTTCTTTGCAGAGCTTAGTCCTAACTTGAAGGTGATTGTTGTTCACTATAATAGTTAAAGTGTCGTATACTTAACTAAAGAGTAGATGTAATGTAAGAAGATGAAGTATATTGATGTTAAATATTACTTTTTTATTCGTGATATTATCTCATAAGGAAATATTCTTGTGAAGATGGACCAGAATAAGAATACAAGAGAAAGGGCACATAATCCAAAACCACTGAATATAGAGTCTCATACGACATTCTGAAAACAAGTGTTTATGACCAGAACAAGAACTCAAGGAAGTACAATGTGCTCCATATAGAAGGATTTCAAGGAAGTTGCATGCACCAGAATAAGATTACAAGAGAAAGGGCACATAATCCAAAACCCAAAACCTGATGTCTCATACGACATTCTGAAAAAAAGTGTTTATGACCAGAACCAGAACTCATCCTGAACATAACCTTCCATTCCATATCAAGAAGACACAGGAACGACTCTCACGTTGTCCAAAACCGGGCCACATAGAGACCCATAGTCATCGACCTTTGTGTGGTAGAAGGAGCTGTAGAATGCAATACTGGTCCTGGCGTCCGTTGCGTTGAACTTGAGCTCTCCTCCTTTGAATTCACCCTCTCCCCTGGACCTGAACCGTACCTTCACCACCTCCCCGCCTGCGAAGGCCTTAACCATCATGGACCCATGGCAACCGTTCTTCGAGTCCCCAATCACGAAGGATAGCTTGTAGAGCTGGTTTGGGACGGTCCTGACGATCTGGGCAATTACACTCTCTCTTCCAGCGACGAGCTCGACCGCGGCCTGGCCGGACGGCACGCTGAAGTGAGCTGCATCGATGTACCTGACGGCTTTGAGTGACTCGATGGTCCATCCAGGGAGGGGAGAGACGTGATCCTCCTGCTTTGGAGGGAGGAGCACGCCGGACGTCGAGCTCTTGAAAAGATGTGGGCCTTCTTCGAAGTCTCCGTTCTTCACCATGTTATCTGCACAATAGAAGAAGAAACAACCGAATGGTCTCGAACCAGCTCCTTGAATATCAGGAGCTCTCACATTGAGCTCGATATATATTTTTTTACTTATATTAGACGATTAGCGATACATTCAACAGATTATAACTTAAAGTTGACAAATCTCAGTAAGATAACATGCATATATATACTGCGAGATTTTGTCATTCAGGCTTGAAATGGAGATGCATACAACAAATTCATGCATGATGACCCAATTAAACTTATTTACAGCTTGCATAGCAATTAATGTTGAAAATATTAGTCCTATATAAATCGTCTACAAAATGTATTTTACCTTAATTTCACCCAAGTACTTGAGTTTTAATAATTAGTAAAATATCAAAAATTATCCTAGTATCAGGAGCAAGGCGACTTGTGGACCTAGTACCCTCTACTTGATATTGTCCATAAGGAAAACGAAGGTTATACACATGGAGAAGAGAGCTGAGAATATAATTAAGTTCTACATTGCCTAATCAGATAATATATATTAGCACTAACCACCGTCATATATATAATTTACCATAACTCTACTGTCGTACGTAACACTACATCAAAAAACTAGTTTACCTGATGTTGGCATTGGAGGATAGAGCTCCTTGATTGCCACAGCATCCAGGAGTGGACCGCAAGCAGGATCCTCTTGGATCCCGGGGTTATGGAAGATCACTGTGACCGTTGCACTAGTGGGTATAAACCCCCAAGCATACGTATCACCACCACCACTATGGTAAATAGTCTGCAACGGCAAGTCACCTTGCTCCGGAGGAACCAAGACCCTAAGCACCTCATCTTGTGCGCAGGTCCTCGAAGAGCTGAAAGTAAGTGCGTGAAGGATCCGTGGCTTCACGGTGATGTTCTGAGAGATGGAGGCTTCGTTGCCGAGCCTCACCGCGTGCACTCCATGAGCTACGGAGAAGTACATGCCACCAGGCTGGGGGCCTCCTGCTATGTACTCGACTAGGCCGTTGATTGTCCACCTTGGGAGGGCGTGCTTGCCCAATAGAACTGTATGGTTGATCTTGGACGGGTCCGGTCTCTCCTCAAAGTTTCCATTGGCAAGTAGCTCTGCGACTCATGGAAAACCACATTGTAAGCCTGGAGATGTGCATCATCATATATAAATGAGCTTGCAGTATATACATTATTTTGGGTCACTCAGACGCAGGAAGAATGCATGCATGACCCTTGTGGCCGGAGGAAGCCTCGTACAGATACAAGTACTACGTTTATTATTATTATTATTATTATTATTATTATTATTTCCACAATGACTAAGGTTTCATGCATGCATGTCGGTGGCCACAATTTTTTTTATTCATGATAAAGATCAAATATTTACGTGGCACACATGGTACATGAAGGGGAGTTCTGAAAGTCAGAAGCATGTGCTGGCTTTGAAGGAAAACGAAATCCAAGGTAAAATCTGTATTTCTTTATTCTACGATGCTGTGGGTACGTAATGTTAAATTATCAGGAAACTCTAATTAAAGAAAGTCAAGAACCAGAATCAGGTCAGACAATAACATAAAATTAAAATAAACAGGAAGATCGATTTGCAGATAAAATAGTAACTACCATATGAGCAGTCCCAAATGCCTAGATGCCCTATCATAAAGAGACTCAAAAATGTAGCACAATCCGCTCGAAAAAACGTAAGTATTACCACACGATTATAAGAAGAAGAAAAACTTACATTTCCTAAGATCTATAATATATATTATAAGATCCATAGAGGGCACCAAGATCACAACAAAGAAAGCTAAAAAACAGAATTATAATATCCCATATATAACAGCAAAACAAACTGCAAGCAAGATGTCCAGATCATAATTAATTAATGACTCAAACCCAATAATCGTAACAGACAACCATAATCCAACAGAAATGCTGCAGCTTAGGGAGTTGATGTAAAAGAAGATCTCAAGCTCCGACTTATGGTTTTTCTTTTTTGAAAATGGAAATATCCTATATATATATATATATAGATGCATTGCAGGAAAACGAGAGACAGAAGAAACCAACATATAAAACAGCAGCTAGAACCACAAGAAAGTGAGTAGAAATCGAAGGAGAAGACTTGGGAGAAAGCATTATTACGTAACAACTAAATAAAATTAGAAGGAATTAAGGCATGCATGCATTACGTACTATCAAGAAGGGGAGTAGCGGGGTCATGAGGATGGAAAGCAGAGGCAGTGGAGATGACTGAGGAGAACAGGAGCAGGAGAGCTGGGATGACCATGTTCACCACTAGAACAGGAGCAACGGCAAGGGCAGGAGGAGGAGGTGAGAAGAAGGGTGAGAGACTGCTATGTTGACGCGAGACAATTAGGACTAGAGGAGGGTAGTTTTAAATAGACCAAGTTCGGTTCACGTATACCTCCGGAACAAACATGATAATCAGATGCTATGTCTCTCAACCCAACCCCGGCCCCCCCTTCCCCCCACCCTCTTTAAATGCGAGTAATGTTTAATTATGATCATTGAACACAGAACACGAGATTTTGAGATTGACGTCGCATTTGGATATGATTTTGATGATTATGTAATAGTTCAATCAGATCATGGGTTGGATCTGGATCCAGGACTCGTGGATCTGAACCTGTAAAGTATGAGTCTTAGTCTTAGAAATGAAACCCATAGATCCATGGACTTAGATCTGTTAGACCTGTTCATTTATTATGTAAGATTTGGATATAAAAATACGTAAATCTGTGGATACGATTTATATATAATATATTATAAGTTAAATATAAGGAATAATATATAATATTTACACTATATATATAATATATATTATATATTATTCTACTCTCAAATCTCAATCTCTCATTCTCTCTAAACCCTACTCTCTCTCAATCTCTCATTCTCTCCACCTTCGACGATACAGGCACCGCCACCGGCCTCTCGACTTCGATCTCTGATCCATCCCCTCTCCCTCCCCCACCTCCCTTAGCAAACGACAGTCTGGCTCCAATCCTCCCCTCTCTGACTCTCCCTCCTCCACCAGCCATTGCGTATCTACGCCTCCTTTGGTCCTTCGTCCTCTCCTTTCCTTCCTCCACCTCTCCCTTGTGATTTGTCCCCTCGTCCTCCTTTTGCCTCCTCCTGTTCCTATCAGAGTTGATCTGTCCCCTCTTCTTTTTCCACCTCTCCTCTCGACTCTCCCTCATCCACCTCTTGGTCCTCCCCTCCATCAGCAACTGTGCCCTCCTCCGGTCCTTCCTTTTCCCTCCTCTGCCTCTGACCTCCCTTCTCCAATCCTCCCTCTCCCTCCTCCACCTCCTCCCTCCAGTCTGAGTGCCTGACAGCCACGGAGCCACCTCTTCCTCTTCTAGGCCAACGACAAATAGCAGACAGGTAGACAACCTCCTCTCCTTGGCCTTGCCCTCTAATAGAGTAAAGGTTGCTGAGCAAAGGTTTCAGATTTGTGTTTCTTGAAATCTTGAATCTTGAATGTTGAATATCAGAGTTAAATCTTGAATGTGTACAGTGTATTTGGATATATTAATTTGAATAATTTGAATCATTGAAATCTCCTATTTTCAGAGAAATCTCCCGCTTTCATTAAAATCATTTGAATAATTGAATCTCATTGCATTCAGTAAAGTTTATTTGAATCTTGAATGTTGAATGTGTATTTGAGATATATCAGAGTTGAATCTTGAATGTGTATTTAGATATGTTTATCAATCTTTGCTAGAATTTTTCTATAGTTATCAAATACTCCAATTTTTACACTACTACAATTTCTTGAATTAGCGAGGACCTCTAGTGAGGAAATAGCGAAGATTTGTCCTCGTAAAATTATACCGAGGAAAAATAGCGTGGATATAGTGAGGATATGTCAACACAATAATATTGCGAGGATTTATCGTAGAAATATCCTCACTATGTCCTTGATATATAATTAACGAGGAAATAGCGAGGACATATCCTCAGTATTTGTCCTTGCTATATCTACCCTAAAATTTCGACTCACGGCCAAGTTGCTCCTTTTTCATCCCATTGCCTCTTCTCTCCCTCTCATCTCTCACTCAGGTCTCTCGCGAAAAGTGCCTCCGTGCCTCTGGTCTCTCGTCGCTGCCCTTTGTTCCTCTGGTCTCTCACTGCTGCGTCCAAGCATCCTTCCTCTGTGCCTCCTCACCGCTACCCTCTATTCCTTTGGTCTCTCGCGAAAAGTGCGTCCGTGCGTCCGAGCCTCCTGCCTGTGCCCTCTTGTCCGTGTCCTTCGTGACTCTTGCCTCCTCGCCGCTGTGTGCCTCCATCCTCCATCGATCGGGCAGAACTGCCGCCTCCTCATCCTCCATTGGCCCAACACAGGTGCCTCCTCATCCTCCTACTTATGAGATTCGAACTCCGATTACAGATCTTGTAACCACAGATTCCGATCAACTGAACTACTTATAGTTGAATTTTGATGGATTATGTGATATGCATGCTGTGCAAGTTTTTCTAGGTGTTGATGGTTACAAGGTTGTACTGTTGACTCGCATTTTTTTCCCTAGAAGTTATGGATCCAGAAAGTTGTGTCGTGTGGACACTATACTGAAAAAAAAATATATAACAAAACTAATGTAAACATTTTATATTCATTAAGTCCTACTTGACAGGGAAAAAGTTATGGGTCAATGTATACAACAAAGTATTCTCCTTGCTAATTTTTCGTGTTAATAAATAAGAGTAGAAGATAATTCCACATACCTCTGAGTTGCAATGGAGAAGCCAGAAGCGTTTTGTTACGAGGAACACTACTTCTACTGTAATCCTTAATAATTCTACAATTTTGCTTATTTTGCAAAACAGATCTTAGGTTCTTTCTAAGGCATCCAGAAAACACAAGTTACACAGCCTGTGGCAAACAATTTGAGATGGGCCTCATGTGTTGTCCACAGACCAGTCATGATCCATACGAAGTACTCAAGAGCAATGTACTTCTTACTTTTAACATGAGAGGTTCCTCTTCCATGTGATCCACCCAAGGTACCAATTGTGATTCAAGGAGTAAAAAAAGGGAGGAATATATATCAAAAAAAAAAAGAAATAGAAAGCAAAGCAAAGGTAAAGAACAGCAACATGGGACAAGTGTTGGTACACCTACAAGATGCATACACTGCTAGGATGGAAAATTCATAGAATTAGTACTAAGAGATACCAAATAAGCAAAATTAAACCCTTTTTAACCTAATGAAGAAGCATCAGACAACTTTAACTTGAAATGACGCTCAAAGCACTACGTTGCACTTTGCATTGTAGGAGTTCCTTTATGCCCTACAGTCCTGGTTGGAGAACAAGATAGCCAATATAGTAATTAAGTTCCTTTGGGGTGTTTGCAGCACCAACTCAAGAAACACTACTTTCATTTCCTTAAATGAAAAAGGTGGTAAAACATGTCAACATCTTTGGGGGTGATCTATCAGGATCCAGCTCTAGAAAACCTCTTTGCTGAAAACAATGGAATATAGCATTAGGGCATCATTGTATTAACAATAATTTGATAGCAAGAACACTGTAACTTTGTCTCTTAGGAAAAGCTCTCTCCTGAAACATGCGCCACCGCCGCGCACGATCGCAGGGTTCCAGCCGCCTCAGATCTGCGGAACTGCTTCGGCAAGCAACGAGCTTTGACTAGGAGGCCTTCAAATCCAGCCTCATCGAAGAGGACTCTCCTGAAACTCCTCTACCTTTGGGTAGATCTCGCTCCTCTGGGCGCCCTCATAAGCGTCGCAGGCAGAAATCACACGGGCAGGTATGCGGCTCCGGCGAGGTATCCCTCACTTCTCTCGGGCCCGGGCCAGTCTCCTCCACTGGTTCCCCCGCTATACCTGCTCCACTGGTTCCCCCTTGTCCTGTCAACAATCTGTCGACTGGATCTCAATTTGCTTGGTGCAAATCGGGAAGGTTTTTGTATGTGAATATTTCTACGGGCTTTTCCCCTATTTTACTATCCTTATGCAATAATCGGCCTAATACTATCTTGGATTCTTTGCATTGTTCGTGGAGTATAGTTTCTGGATGCTATAATAATCTGCGATCCTGTTGTGTTTTTGATGATTTTGCTGTGGAATGTTCACTGTATTTTCCCAATATTTCCTGGAATTACCTCTATAAACCAAATAAGGGTAAAGGAAAAGATTTTAGGGTTGCCCGATCTGAAACCCTCTCAAGCGACAATCGGCTTGATAATATTTTCCATTCTTGTGGCACGATGGATTCTACACTTTTACTAGGGGAATCTATTCCCTCTGCTTCTGATGTATGCTATTATCCTGATCTCGTCCCTTCTGCGGCAAAGATGAACATGACGGTCGGCGCTCACCGGAGATCTATCTCCGACGACGCGAGGGGGCGGGGCTCCCCTGTGGCAGCCTCGCTGAGTTTTCCTAAAATGCCCTCACCCTCTGTTTGGAACTACACTTCGTATTACCCACCATCTCCTTCTGCTTTTTCTTCTATTAACTTTAATAATCGTCCCACTGGTTCTAACAATACCTATGTTAGTGATAAAATTACGTTTGAGCAAAGTGAATTCAACCAGTTTCATTCTAATATTATTATGGAGCCTGTGGTGGTCGTTTCATATTCTCAGGAACTCTCTGACGGTTGCACTTCTGCACGTCTTGTGAACAGTACCCCATCGCATCACATTGAATGCGAGACATCCCCTGGTATGCTGAGTGGGCATTACTTTTTCGCTTCCCCAGGGACTCCCCCGTGCGTGGTATTAAACCCTGATGACGTTGTTTTCTCTAATTTGGCTAGTGCCACGTCTTCTGGTCCTATGCATTATATGGTTAATACTGCTTACGCGATTAATCAACACCACCATTATAATTATCGTATTGATAATTATTCGGATCCTGAGGTATCCGCTCCACACCCTGTGTCTGCTGACGGTTGCTTTCCCGTAGCCTCTGTGACCAGTGGTGCGGCTCAAATTAAATGCGCGCCATATTATTCCAACCTTGAGACCTAGCAGCCTTCTTCACATGTGGGTAATATCTCAGACGATGTGATTTTTTCTGACATTGGGAAAAAAAGAAGCTGTTCCTCCTCATCCTTCTCCCAAACTTTCGCCTCTGGCAGACGATATTCTGGCTCTGGCTCACGATTCACGGCTCTTGCGACCCTTGTTAAGCCTTCTCCTCCTGTCTATACTGCTGGCGGAACTTCTACTTCTTCTTCTTTTTGTGTGACTGCTGCTTCGCATTGCAGTTCTCTGATTCTCGAAGACCAGTGTGGAGACTGGGAAAAAATCTCTAGAAAAAGAACCCGACCTCCCTGGGTAAGTTTCTGCAAACTTCAGAGTAGATGCTTTAGATGTGGCTTAAAGGGACACGAAAAATGATTTTGTAAATACAATGGTTTTTGTTTTAAATGTAAATCCCCAAATCATTCTGTAGCTCTCTGCAAATACTTTCAGGAATCGTACATGGCTCCTCCCCACTCTTCTCCTTCGAATCCCATTGGGATTTCACTTCAAAACCCAACTGTGATAACTCCAACTGAGGCTGTTTGCAGCCGATTTCAGTAACTGTCCCGCAGTGCTATTATCACTACCCATTCTCCCAGCCTCACCAAGGAAGCTTTAGAGGAACACATCAGGACGCACTGGGCTGATGCTTCTGATATTGCTGTACAATCCTTCTCTCCTAGGAAGTTCCTACTTGTCTTCCCATCTGTAAAATGTAGGAATGACTCTCTCAATATCTACGGATCTATGCTCCAGAGGATTTCTGCATCCTTTATCCCCTGGACTCCAAATTCTAATGCAATCTGTAACTTAAAGGAAGAAGGAGTCTGAATTCGACTCGAAGGGATCCCCCACTACCTCTGGAATGTGGATGTTTTCCGCCACATGACTGCTAGCTTTGCTGATTTGCTGGAGGTAGACTTGTCCATTGATTCTGTAAAGACTTTGGGGTTCTCCAGGATCAGAGTCAAACTTCACCCTGGTATGGAAATACCAGAATGCAGATATTTCGCTTTTGGTAAAGCTGTCTATCCGATAAAATACAAGCACAGTTGGGATCTTTGCTCAAATACTGATATCCCCCCTAAGCCTACCATTTTCTGGCCTTCCAAGTCTTACTCTGACTTCCCCAGTTCCAGTGCTTTGCACCCAGTTCGAAAGCAATTCAAGAATAACAAAGGTTGAAGGGGAAACAAAGGAAATAAAAATCCAAAAACTGGGAAACTTGTATGGACTAGACCTAATAGTCCAAACCAAAAACCTACATCGAAAGTAGCAGGTATTCTCCCCACCCCTTCCTCCTCTGCCCCAAGGGAAGCACCCCTTCCCATCATACCAGTGATTGTTCCTCCTAAATTTACCTATGAGGAAAATGACACCACAAAGTTCATTGAATCTGAAATAAAGGCCAGGAACCTCTCTCTACCCAAGTTTAAAAAAGTGCTGGCTGTTTACGATTTTTTGGAAAGTGATGATTTGGGTGGCTCTTGCGAGGTTGCTGCTGAACCACGCCCGCCTACTCCCATTCATGCACTAGGTAACTTCAATAATTTTTTATGCTCATCTTATCCTATGCATGATAATGTCATAACAGATCCTTCTGATATGTCTGAGACTTCTTCCTCTGATTTTGCTATAGATAATTCTCCTGATCTATGCGAAAATGACAGTAATCTTTTGCATGATGTGCTAAATTGGAGTTCTTATGATCATTTTAGAAATTTTGCTAAGAAAATTGGAATCACTTTTAATTCTTTATCTGAAGTCAAATCTTTTTACAATCTTGTCAGAAAAGACCAAGATTTACCTCACCTAAATCTAAATGAGGACTCTTATATCTTTGAGAATTTTGCTTCTCTTTCGATAAATACATGTAATTAAATGTTGATTGCACCATGGAACATTAGGGGTATGGGTAGTTGTGAAAAAAAAAGAGCTATTCGCAATCTGGTTAAATCAAATAAATGTAATATACTTATTATTAGTGAAACTAAACTTGAATCCTTCTCCCCTAACATTTTAAATAATATTGGTGGTGGAATAATTAATCAATGGTCTTTTCTCCCATCTTTGGGAGCATCCGGTGGAATTCTTATAGGCTGGGATGACAATCTGTTTACTATCTGTGATACCATTGTGGCAACATATAGTTTATCCTTATCTTTCAAGAACAATACTGATAACTTCGAATGGTGGCTCACAGGTGTATATGGGCCGTGTGTTCCTGGTTTAAAGGGAAATTTTATTGAGGAATTGGAATCCATTAGTAATAAAGTTAATTCTAATTGGGTGATTGGTGGAGACTTTAATATGAGAAGATTTTCGCATGAACATTCTTCTAATTGTGGTAATCCCTATCACATGAATGTTTTTAATGAATTTATTGAAAATCATTGCCTGATTGACTTTCCCCCTAATAACTGCAAATACACTTGGTCAAACTTCCATGATCTGCCCACGATGGTCAGATTAGATAGATTTCTGATCACAACTGGTTAGGGGGACAAATATCCTGATTCTTTTTGTTTGGGAAAAACTAGAGTCACATCTGATCACATACCTATCACACTTAGTACAATTCCTTTTGATTGGGGTCCTCCTCCTTTCAAATTTTACTAGACTTGGTTTTTGATTGAGGGTTTCTCCAGTTTCATTGAATATAGCTGGCGTAACTCATCAACAATATGTGTGTCTACATCTCCTGTGGTCAGATTTGCATATCGTTTAAAATACCTTAAAAAGCATATTGGCCTTTGGATTGCCCCCATTAGGGAACAAAGGAGGATTAGACTTGAGTCGGTGGAATCACAAATCACTCATATTGATTCATTACTAGAATCCTACAATAATGCTACAATTTCTCGAATGAAATTGAAGGAACTTAAGGATGAACATTATCTTCTTCTACAAGAACAGAAAGCCTATTGGAAACAAAAATCCAGAATCCAATGACTTAAAGAAGGGGATCTTAATACAAAATTCTTCCACAAAATGGAAAAATATAAATGAAGAGTGAATGCTGTCTTCTCTACTTATTAATGGCATTCAGGAATACTCTCCTTCCTTAATTTGCAAAGAAATAGAAAATCACTTTATCAGACAATTCAACAAGGAAAAGAGAACAATACCCTGTTTTGACTGGGACATTCTAATGCCAATCAAAATTACTAATCCAAATATTTTGGAAATCCCCTTTTCCATGGAAGAAATTCAACTGAGTGTCACATCATTGCCTGAGGAAAAATCCCCTGGACCTGATGGCTTCCCATTGTGCTTCTTTCAGCACTTCTGGGACATCATGAAGAATGACATAGTAGAAATCTTTAATGGCTTTCATTCTTCCAATGATTTAGAATACCTGGTTCACATTAATCAGACTTTCATTTCTCTTATCCCTAAAAA
>JAMKQA010015181.1:0-17523 GCA_024699735.1 Posidonia australis
GTCTGGGGTCGTGTCGGTGTTAGTAGAGGGTACAGCTCCATGCTACTGCAGGAGACGAGGCCACCAACGCACCACTCATTCACTGCCTGCGCTTTGGCCAGGATTTAGAGCGAGGAGCTTTACTTTCTAGCCTGAGTCGGAGACCTATTTACCCATGTGTGATCCCGGAGTAGATGACCTTCTACGAAGCACTTAGTTGGTGAGAGAGAGCATGCTAGTTGCATCCATGTGCATGAATGCCATTCACGCCACCATAACAAACTGCATTTTGTTGCTGGTTCTAACCGCAGCCATTTTTGTTTTTCCACAGGTAGTAGAGCGTGAGTTCCTTAAGCCACTCCTCTAGCGTTCTTGCCTTGGCTCCCCTGTTTGCGACACATCGTTGCTGATCATCTTTTCCTGAGCTATCCGTTACTTTGACAATAGCTCGTCCTAGGATTCATCCCCTTGTTTGCCACCATAGCCCGGTTCTCACCCGTTCCCGGTCAGCTATGGCCCAACGTACTAGTGAGGCTCTTTCTGCCGCTATTGCTCCCGAGGGCACCTCCTTTGCGGTCCCTCCTACCCTTGCTGTGTCTCCAACCATTCCTTCTGTCCCCTTTGTGCATCACGGAGGTTCTGTCCCCTATCCTGTTGGACACCCCTTGACCCCGGCCAGTCTGGAGCCAGGCACTGAGTCCACCTCGGTGACCCCAGCTTGGGTTCCAAATGTATCACTGACGGCCCCACCTCCTCAGGGATCCTTC
Organism: Posidonia australis; assembly: GCA_024699735.1. Lineage (NCBI taxonomy): Eukaryota > Viridiplantae > Streptophyta > Magnoliopsida > Alismatales > Posidoniaceae > Posidonia > Posidonia australis. The sequence goes on from JAMKQA010015181.1 coordinate 747, forward strand.
TCTTTTAGTGCTCTGCCTACCGTGGCAACCCCCTTCGCAGATTCCTTGTCTCCAAATCAACTTGCTTCTATCCCATCTGTGACTTCTGAACCTCTGACAGTCCCATCCCTTGGCATCCCTGAGGGGCCTCCTACCGCGCAGGTAGAATATCTGCTAGCTCTCGCTTAGAAGATCGAGAGCATGGCCTTGACCATTCAGTCCACTATAGATCCCAATATTCTTGAGGCTCCCCGGCAGCCTGCTTCGGTGTTCCAGGCATCGGCACCACCACCTCAGCCCTCACCCCAACTCCTCACTGCACCCACATTAGGTGTGACACCACAGGCTCAGACACACCACATCACTTGCACAACATTCAACTCCAGCATCCGGTAGTCAACCCCTCAGGTTGGCAGGAGTGCAGCATCCTCAGAGTTTGCAGCCTAGCGTCGTACCGCTGCAGCAACTGTTACTCCCACACTCAGCATCCACTGCCACACAGTTTTCTGTTCATCCTCCCTTTGCACAGCATCAGGTCCAGGCACCTTCACCTCCACAATCGCACCTAGCACTCTTGCACGAATATGCTGGCCATCATGCCGTAGGACCAGGTGGCATGATGGTGGATCCGGAGGAGCACTTAGGTGCGACCCACACAGCATATGCAGCCCTCCCCCTACTGCATCACCCTCACCAGCAGGAGCTCCGGATACCCTCCTCGCTAGGGTAGGTGACCTGGAGAAGGCACTTCGACAAGTGCAGGGAAGCGATCGCCAACCCTACGCATTCCGAGACCTCTATTACTTCCCAGAGGTGACACTCCCACCGTAATTCCAAATCCCAGATTTCAAAAAATATAACAGAAAGGGTTGCCCCCTTTCACACCTTCGAGCATATTGCGAAGATCTCGCTCAGCTTCAGGCTGACGAGTGGCTGCAAATCCGCCTCTTCCAAAAGAGTCTCACCGGTCCGGCCCTCAAGTGGTTCACGTTGCTTGACATGGGCTCGATCAAGACTTGAAGCGACCTCTCGTAGGCGTTCATGGACCAGTATGCCTTTAATCTCGACCTGGTCCCAAAGAGGGAGGGCCTCGTCGCCACAAAACATAAGCCCAACGAGCCGTTCAGGGAGTATGTCGGCCGCTGGCGCGCCCTTACATCACAAGTAAAAGATAGGCCCTCCGACGAGGAGTCTATCGAAATCATTATCGGAGGAGCACAACCAGATGTTGGGGCTCTGTTGAGCATTCAACCTGTCACCACCTTCCCATCTCTGATTCGGGCAGATGCGCGTGTGGAGGGCTCCCTCCGCAGTGGTAGCTTTCCCGCACTCGCCACATTTGCCAAACAAGCTGCATCCCCGGATCACCAGGCGAGCAGCAACATTTGCAACGGCACTAGCGCTAGCTACCCTAAAAGGCGGGATCCTCCCAAGCCCACAGTTGCATACGTGGGGTCAACCACCACGCCCGTCAATGTGGTGAACCAACTAGTCTTGAGTCAGTTAATTTATGCACCTACACCTAGGGCACCACACACACCACAAATCACTACCACCGCCCAACCGGTGTATCCCGCAGCACCAATCCGGCAAGGACCTCGCCCAGGGCAGAGAAGGCCTCCGCATGCTGCATGACAATATACACCACTTGTTGATCTGCCTAGCGCCATCCTCCCTAAGGTGGTGTCACTCCTGAAGCTCCCGGAGATCCGCCCCCCACCGAATCCTTTTCCAGGGTGGTACGACACGAGCCTCTTCTGCAATTTCCACTACTACGCGGGCCACTCAACGAATAATTGCATGGCACTTCGGAACTCCGTTCAAGACTTGATTGACAACAAGGTCATCGTCATTGACACTCAGGAGGCACACACTGCACCTACACCACCACCAGCACAAGCACCAGCACCATCGACCTATGCAAACATTGTCAACCAACCCATGCCGGCACACAACAACTCAGCAGTCGCTGGGACTTCAGGAATCCATTTCATCTCCATCTCGGGGTCCACGACATCTGTAGTAGACCCCTCTGACCTGATTCATATCGTAGATGAGCCTTTCCCTACCCATCTTTATCGTTCGAGCCGTGCCAGTTCCGAATCAGCCGTCCACATGATACGGTTGACCGCTAGGGCGGAGCGTACCGTCGCACCACCAACAGCGCACTCTGGGTCACCCATTTGCCTATTAGCTCAACCCATGCCTAGTCAGCCTGTCCAGTCTACACGTCCGTCTCCTGTTCAATACCCGGTCCAGTCTCTAGTTCAGCCTCTTCAACAGTATCCTATTCAATCCCCCGTCCGACCAAGCCACCTCTCTATCAGTTCTCCGTTGGCACCGCTGGAGTTGGTGACACGTACCCCTCTTGTCGTCCACCTGACGAGGGACACTCACCGTGTACCCTACGATTATGCCACAGAAATGTGCGCAGAAGTCACCAGGTTAGGGAGGGTGTATAGGCCACCAACCCTAGCAGCCCAGCCTACCCGTCCAGCGTCTTCCCATCCTCAGCCAACTACCCAACCTGTCAGGACTGTCCCTTGCTCTGTCCCTACTTCTTCGACCAGGCAGGAGCAGCCCTCCGCCGACATCACATCTCAACTGAAGAAGGTCAAGGCTGATATCTCCATTTGGGATCTCATCCATACTTTGGCAGAACATCGAGAGGCCTTCATCAGGGTCTTTCAGGCTACTCACGTCTCCCCCACCATAGAACTGTCCGCTCTCGAGAATATGGTGGGTATGATTGCCGAGCTACATGTCATTTCCTTTTCCAGTGAGGAGTTGCCTCCGACAGGAGTCAATTATAACAAGCCCCTATTCATTACGACGCAATATCAGAACTTCTGAATTCCCCTCACGTTGGTTGATAATGGCGTAGGCCTTAACGTCTGCCCTTTGCGCACAACAAATAAAATCGGATTCAAAGCCGAGGATATCACACCAACTACAAAGGAAATGACGGCTTTTGATAACACGCATCACGACGCATTGGGGATGCTAGTTATTCCTCTCACCATAAAGGTTGTAGTCTTCGATGTCGAATTTTACATTGCGGATCTGGAACCCTCTTTCAATCTTCTGCTTGGGCGCCCTTGGTTGCACAAGCATCAAGTGATCCCCTCGACCCTCCACCGCATGGTCAAGTTCCGCTAGGGCAACGACGTAGTTGTCATCTTGGCGGAAGATCTTGACAAGGAAAAGGTCGAGTCGATCTTCGCTGTCTCCCTCCAGACCATCCACTTTGATCCTAAACCGTCCGATGTCATGTTCTGGGTCAACCGTTTCGAGCCTGTCAACTACATTCCGGCTCTCGAGCGTGTCAGTTACCTGACCATTCGTAGCAACCCCCTTCGGATAATCGAAAACGTTTTTCGCAAATGGGGATACAAGAAAGGAGCACCACTCGGGCGACACGGCTAAGGAATCTCTGAGCCCATCCAAGTGGAAGAAAAGTGAGAGCTCGAGGAATCAAGCTACGAGCGATAGCTGCACGAAGCCAGATAGGCGCACACCAGGAGGTACAATCAGGTTTTTATTCCATCAAACCTCACTAACTTTGTCAGTGCAGGGATACTTGATCCCAATCAGAGTCAAGCTACTACTGAAAAGAGTCAATGTCAGATGGTGCAATCACAGCCTTAGTCGTCGGAAGTCGCTTCGACAGCATCAATCACCACTCCAATAGTGATCCTCACAGTGATAGTCCTACAAGCAGTCGTGCTAGCAGAGCCATAAGTGCAGTCCCACCAAGCCTTGGACAACAGTTACACTGGTCACACAGTCTGGATAAGCTAGAGGCAGAGCAATTCAGTCAATGAGCAAGTCGGTGACCTAGAACTACTACCTCAGGAGCAGTTATCGGTCAAAGGAAAGGACCTTGAGTTAAGCTCAAAAGGAAAGTCGAGCGGCATCATTCCCATCAGCCAGCAGCAGGACAGCCGCCAGCCAGTATCACTCCTTTGTACATCAAAAAGCACCGGAGGCCGAAGCAACAAATCAACTCGGTTAGTCAATAAACCTCACGGTCCAAGAGCCAAAGGTCATTTATCAAAGTCAGTGTGACCACAGTAAGGAACCATCAGGCACAGAAATCATAGTACATGCTCTCGTTGCCAATCCAACCTTCAAAGAAGAAGTCCTGTCAAAGCTCATCGCTTATGAAGAAGAGGATGATGACATGGAAGATGGCGAGACACTTGAATTCCAGCCTCACGACAATAATCCAGAGGGGACAAATTTACATCTGGCAATCCAGTCTTGCAGACCATACATCTCCAGGACGGTCGAGACAAATTCCGACCTAACCCCGCATGGTCCCTACGTTATCAAGCCAGTTTATTCGGAAGGCGTAGCAATCCTCGAAGACATGGATAGTGTCGAGCTACCTGAGCCATGCAACACATGTTATCCAAAGTACTACTAATGAACGGAAGGCATGTATCCTGGCCTTGCAAAGTATCCTTTCGTGCATCATGCATCATCCACTACTCCATCATGTAAGCATATTTCAAAATAATCAGTGATCCAAGTGCATTTAATCCATAGCATTTGTCTTTTTATTTTCATGCGCACTCAGTAATTCAAGCATCCATAACTACATCCATCCATGCATAAAAGCATCAGCATCACATTCTGATGACGAGAATCAGAATAGCTAGCCTTCTTGAGAAGGGCCTAGACCTTTTCAGTTGTCACTACCTAGACGTCTTCGCAAGCGAGGGAGCCACCACCCAAACGTGGTTAGGCGAAATGTCGAAACTCCCATAAGGACTTACACCTCCAAAGGGAGATAAAATGTTAGGAGCAAGCATGAGTATGAGCCAAAATGAAAAAAAAAATCCACATGGGCATAAAAGAAATAAGAAGACAGAAGTCGAAGATAGAAGCCAACCCTAACAGAGAGAGGCAAGTAGACCAACTCTATCCCTACCACTTACCTTGGGGAGGAGCCGAAGCAAGCATCCCAAAGATCCAAGCAACCCAAGGGACTAGCCACCCCTTGCATAAAATCCAAGCAGCCCAAGGGACTAGCCACCCCTTGCATAAAATCCCAGCAGCCCCCTCCAAATCCAGATGTCCATTACCCCCAAGCGAGGGTTAGAGCGAGCCTACAAGCCTAAGAGGGAGAAAATAAATACGTCAAAAGCCAAAAAAGTAGGTCTAAGTCCCCAAGAGTTTGGCATAGAGCGTAACCTACTGAATAATCCATCCCAGAGAGCCACCAACAGCCTAGAAGTCCGAGTAGTGTCTTGTGAACTGAGGTCTTCTTCCCTTCTCATAGCAGGCATGATTAGCATTCCAAACTCATTCTGAGGGATGATACAACATAACACCATCATGCTTGCATGCATTGTCACTCATCCACTTTGCAAGGTCCCACTAGGTCTCAAACCAGGGGCATGTCAACTGCTCTTCAGCCAAAGACCTAGTAGAGGATATCGTACGCCAGGGGCATGTCAGCTGCCTTTGTGGTGATAACCTTCCTCGTCAACCAGGGGCGTGTCAGCTGTCCTGTTGGTTGACCCTTCTTGGGACAGTATCTTCATCCAAAACATGTTGTCTACTCCATAGCTCGAGTGCAAAAATGAGGACAACAATAGCACTGAGCCTCTGACATCAGAGCAAAGTCAAAATATCCGTACTCCCTTAATCAGCAAAACAGGGCACAGTCACCAGTCCAATGCCAAAGTCAGACTACCAAGAAGTCAACCAGCGACACAACAGTGAACCAAGAGAGATGTCAGAAATATCCAACAAGACCATCTTAATCGAGGAGGCAACAATGCCCTTGTGAAACTTTTTTTGGCCAAGCTCCTTGCATCAGTGCAAAATTCAAGCAACAGTTCATCCAAATCAGTCATCAAGTGGACAGACAGAGCAGTCACACAGCGAAACGAGCGAGCTACATACAAGAACAAATTTCCCGGCTAGCAAGCAAGTTGTACATAGCCTTTTTTCCTCTTCTTGAATCTCCTTTAAGTCCGGAGGAGATTCGAGTTTTGTCCCTTTCTCGCGACTCCATTAAGTCTGGAGGAATCCCGAGTCGCTGATTCCTGGCCTTCAGGAACAGCTCTTTATTACTTTTTCACGTGTCTCCGTTAGGTACGGAGGATATTCGAGTTTTCTCCCATTCTCACGACTCCTTTAAGTCCGGAGGAGTCCCAAGTCGCTGATTCCTGGCCTCCAGGAATAGATCTTTCTCCCTTTCTCTCGCGTCTCCTTTAGGTCCGGAGTAGATTCGAGTTTTGTCCCTTTCTCGCGACTCCTTTAAGTCCGGAGGAGTCTCGAGTCGCTGATTCCTGGCCTCCAGGAACAACTTTTTATTCCCTTTTCTCGTGTCTCCTTTATGTCCGGAGGAGATTTGAGTTTTGTCCCTTTCTCGTGACTCCTTTAAGTCCGAAGGAGTCTCGAGTCGCTGATTCCTGGCCTCCAGGAGCAGCTCCTTATTCCCTTTTCTCATGTCTCCTTTAAGTCCGGAGGAGATTTGAGTTTTGTCCCTTTCTCGCGACTCTTTTAAGTCCGGAGCATTCCCGAGTCGCTGATTCCTGGCCTCCAGGAACAGTTCTTTATTCCTTTTTCTCGTGTCTCCTTTAAGTCCGAAGGAGATTCGAGTTTTGTCCTTTTCTCGTGACTCCTTTAAGTCCAGAGGAGTCCCGAGTCGCTGATTCCTATCCTCCAGGAACATCTCTTTGCCCCTTTTTCTCGTGTCTCCTTTAGATCTGGACGAGATTCGACTTTTTTTCCCTTTCTCGTGACTCCTTTAAGTCTGGCGGAGTCCTGCGTCGCTGATTCCTGGCCTCCAGGAATGGCTTTTTATTCCTCTTCTTGAATCTCCTTTAATGTCAGAGGAGATTCGAGTTTTATCCCTTTCTCGCGACTCCGTTATGTCAAGAGGAGTCCCGAGTCGCTGATACCTGGCCTCCAGGAACAGCTTTTTATTCCTTTTTCTCGTGTCTCCTTTAAGTCCAGAGGAGATTCGAGTTTTTGTCCCTTTCTCGCGATTCTTTTAAGTCCGATGGAGTCCTAAGTCGCTGATTCCTGACCTCCAGGAATAGCTCTTTATTCCCTTTTCTCGTGTCTCCTTTAAGTCCGGAGCAGATTCGAGTTTTTGTCCCTTTCTCACGACTCCTTTAAGTCCGGAGGAGTCCCGAATCGTTGATTCCTAGTCTCCAGGATCAACTTTTTATTTCCTTTTCTCGTGTCTCCTTTAAGTCCAAAGGAGATTCGAGTTTTTGTCCCTCTCTCGCGACTCCTTTAAGTCCGGAGGAGTCCCGAGTTGCCGATTCTTGGCCACCAGGAACAGCTCTTTACTCCCTTTTCTCGTATATCCTTTAAGTCCAGAGGAGGTTCGAGTTTTGTCCCTTTGTCGCGACTCCTTTAAGTCCAGAGGAGTCCCGAGTCGCTGATTCCTAGCCTCCAAGAGCCGCTTTTTATTCCTTTTTCTAATGTCTCCTTTAAGTCCAAAGGAGATTCGAGTTTTGTCCCTTTCTTGCGACTCCTTTATGTCTAGAGGAGTCCCGAGTCGCTGATTCCTAGCCTCCAGGAACAGCTCTTTATTCCTTTTCTCGTGTCTCCTTTAGGTTAAGACGAGATTCGAGTCTTTTCCCTTTCTCGCGACTCCTTTAAGTCTGGAGGAGTCCCGAGTCGCTGATTCTTGGCCTCTAGGAACAGCTTTTTATTCCCTTTTCTCGTGTCTCCTTTAAGTTCGGAGGAGATTCGATATTTGTCTCTTTCTCACGACTCCTTTAAGTCCGGAGGAGTCTCGAGTCGCTGATTCCTGGCCTCCAGAAACAGCTCTTTATTCCCTTTTCTCGTGTCTCCTTTAAGTCCGGAGAAGATTCGAGTTTTGTCCCATTCTCGCAACTCTTTTAAGTCCGGAGGAGTCTTGATTCGATGATTCCTGGCCTCCAGGAACATCTTTTTATTCCCTTTTCTCATGTCTCCTTTAAGTCCGGAGGAGATTCGAGATTTGTCCCTTTCTTGCGAATCCTTTAAGTCTGGAGGAGTCTCGAGTCGCTAATTCCTGGCCTCCAGGAACAGCTCTTTGTCCCTTTTTCTCGTGTCTCCTTTAAGTCCGGAAAAGATTCGATTTTTTTCGCTTTCTCGCGACTCCTTTAAGTCCGGAGGAGTCCTGCGTTGCTGATTCTTAGACCCCAGGTATAGCTTTTTATTCCACTTCTTGAATCTCCTTTAATGCCAGAGGAGATTCGAGTTTTGTCCCTTTCTCGCGACTCTTTTAAGTCAAGAGGAGTCCCGAGTCACTAATTCCAAGCCTCCAGGAACAACTCTTTATTCCTTATTCTCGTGTCTCCTTTAAGTCCGAAGGAAATTCGAGTTTTGTCCCTTTCTCGCGACTCATTTATGTCTGGAGGAGTCCTGCGTCGCTGATTCCTGGCCTCCACGAATAGCTCTTTATTCCCTTTTCTCGTGTCTCCTTTTTATTCCCTTTTCTCATGTCTCCTTTTAAGTCTGGAGGAGTCCCAAGTCGCTGATTCCAGGCCTCCAGGAACTGTTCTTTATTCCTTTTTCTCGTGTCTCCTTTACCGGAGGAGATTTGAGTTTTGTCCCTTTCTCGCAACTCATTTAAGTCCGGAGGAGATTCGAGTTTTGCTCCTCTCTGGTGACTATTTTAAGTCTAGAGGAGTCCTGAGTCGCTGAATCCTGGCCTACAAGAATAGCTTTTTATTCCTCTTCTTGAATCTCCTTTAATGCCAGAGGAGATTCGAGTTTTGTCCCTATCTCGCGACTCCTTTAAGTCAAGAGGATTCCCGAGTCGCTGATTCCAGGCCTCCAGGAACAACTCTTTATTCCTTTTTCTCGTGTCTCCTTTAAGTTCGAAGGAAATTCGAGTTTTGTTCCTTTCTCGCAACTCATTTATGTCCGGAGGAGTCCTGCGTCGCTGATTTCTGGCCTCCAAGAATAACTCTTTATTCCCTTTTCTCGTGTCTCCTTTAAGTCCGGAGGAGATTCGAGTTTTGTTCCTCTCTCGTGACTCTTTTACGTCTGGAGGAGTCCCGAGTCGCTGATTCCTAGCCTTCAGGAACCACTTTTTATTCCCTTTTCTCGTGACTCCTTTAAGTCCGGAGGGGTCTCGAGTCGTTGATTCCTAGCCGCCAGGAACAACTCTTTATTTCCTTTTTCTCATGTCTCCTTTAAGTCCGGAGGAGATTCGAGTTTTTGTCCCTTTCTCGCGACTTCTTTAAGTCCGGAGGAGTCTTGAGTCACTGATTCCTGGCCTCCAAAAATAGTCCTTTATCCCTTTTCTCATGTCCCCTTTAAGTCCGGAGGGGATTCGAGTTTTTTCCATTTTCTCGCGACTCCATTAAGTCTAGAGGAGTCCCGAGTCGCTGATTCCTGGCCTCCAGGAACAGCTCTTTGTCCCTTTTTCTCGTGTCTCCTTTAGGTCCGGAAAAGATTCGACTTTTTTTCCCTTTCTCACGACTCCTTTTTGTCTGGTGGAGTCTTACGTCGCTGATTCCTGGCCTCCAGGAATAGCCTTTTATTCCACTTCTTGAATCTCCTTTAATGCAAGAGGAGATTCGAGTTTTGTCGCTTTCTTGCAACTCCTTTAAGTCAAGAGGAGTCTCGAGTCGCTGATTCCAGGCCTCCAAGAAAAGCTCTTTATTACCTTTTCTCGTGTCTCCTTTAAGTCCGGAGGAGATTCGAGTTTTGTTCCTCTCTCGTGACTCTTTTAAGTCTGGAGGAGTCCTAAGTCGCGGATTCCTGGCCTCCAGAAACAGCTTTTTACTCCATTTTCTCGTGTCTGCTTTAAGTCCGGAGGAGATTCTAGTTTTATCCCTTTCTCGCAACTCCTTTAAGTCCAGAGGAGTCCCAAGTCGTTGATTCCTGGCCTCCAGGAACAACTCTTTATTCCCTTTTCTCGTGTCACCTTTATGTCTGGAGGAGATTCGAATTTTGCCCCTTTCTCGCGACACGTTCAAGTCCGAAAAAGTCCCGAGTCGTTGATTCCTGGCCTCCAGGAACAGCTCCTTATTCCCTTTTCTCGTGTCTCCTTTAACTCCGGAGGAGATTCAAGTTTTGTCCCTTTCTCGCGACACTTTTAAGTCTGGAGGAGTCCTAAGTCGTTGATTCTAGGCCTTCAAGAATAGTTCTTTATTCCTTTTTCTCATGTCTCCTTTAAGTCCGGAGGAGATTCGAGTTTTGTCCCTTTCTCACAACTCCTTTAAGTCCGGAGGAGTCTCGAATCGCTGAATCCTGGCCTCCAGGAGCAAGTCTTTATCCCTTTTCTCTTGCCTCCTTTAAGTCCGGAGGAGATTCGAGTTTTGTCCCTTTCTCGCCACTCCTTTAAGTCCAGAGGAGTCCCGAATCGCTGATTCCAGGCCTCTAGGAACAATTCTTCTTTCCCTTTTCTCGTGTCCCCTTTAAGTCCGGAGGAGATTCGAGTTTTGTCCCTTTCTCGCGACTCCTTTAAGTCCAGAGGAGTCCTAGATCGCTGATTCCTGACATCCAAGAACAGCTCTTTTTTCCCTTTTCTCGTGTCTCCTTTAAGTCCGGAGGAGATTCAAGTTTTGTCCCTTTTTCGCGACTCCTTTAATTCCGGAGGAGTCCTGCGTCGCTGATTCCTAGCCTCTAGGAACAGTTCTTTATTCCCTTTTTTCGTGTCTCCTTTAAGTCCGAAGGAAATTCGAGTTTTGTCCCTTTCTCGCGACTTATTTATGACCAGAGGAGTCCAGCATCGCTGATTCCTAGCCTCCAGGAACAGCTCTTTATTCCCTTTTCTCGTGTCTCCTTTATGTCCGAAGGAAATTCGAGTTTTGTCCCTTTCCCGCGACTCCTTTATGTCCGGAGGAGTCCTGCATCGCTGATTTCTGGCCTCCAAGAACAGCCCTTTATTCCCTTTTCTCGTGTCTCCTTTAAGTCCGGAGGAGATTCGAGTTTTGCTCCTCTCTCGTGACTCTTTTAAGTCTGGAGGAGTCCCGAGTCGCTGAATCTTGGCCTCCAGGAACAGCTATTTATTCCCTTTTCTCGTGTCTCCTTTAAGTCTAGAGGAGATTCGAGATTTGTCCCTTTCTCGCGACTCCTTTAAGTCCGGTGGAGTTTCAAGTCGCTGATTCCTGGCCTCCTGGAATAGCTCCTTATTTCCTTTTTCTCGTGTCTCCTTTAAGTCCAGAGGAGATTCGAGTTTTTGTCCCTTTCTCGTGACTTCTTTAAGTCCGAATGAGTCTTGAGTCGCTGATTCCTGGCCTCCAAAAACAGCCCTTCATCCCTTTTCTCGAGTCCCCAATAAGTCCGAAGGAAATTCGAGTTTTGTCTCTTTCTCGCAACTCCTTTAAGTCCAGAGGAGTCCTGCGTCGCTGATTCCTAGCCTCCAAGAACAGCACTTTATTCCCTTTTCTCGTGTCACCTTTAAGTCCAAAGGAAATTCGAGTTTTGTCCCTTTCTCGTGACTCATTTAAGTCCGGAGGAGTCCTGCGTCATTGATTCCTGGCCTCCAGGAACATTTCTTTAATCCCTTTTCTCGTGTCTCCTTTAAGTCTGGAGGAGATTCGAGTTTTGTTCCTCTCTCGTGACTCTTTTAAGTCCGGAGGAGTCCCGAGTTGCTGATTCCTGGCCTCCAGGAACAGCTCTTTATTCCGTTTTCTCGTGTCTCCTTTAAGTCCGAAGGAAATTCGAGTTTTGTCCCTTTCTCGCGACTCATTTATGTCTGGAGGAGTCCTACGTCGCTGATTTCTGGCCTCCAAGAACAACTCTTTATTCCCTTTTCTCGTGTCTCCTTTAAGTCCGGAGGAGATTTGAGTTTTGCTCCTCTCTCGTGACTCTTTTAAGTCTGGAGGAGTCCCGAGTTGCTGATTCTTGGCCTCCAGGAACAGCTCTTTATTCCCTTTTCTCGTGTCTCCGTTAAGTCCGAAGGAAATTCGAGTTTTGTCCCTTTCTCGCGACTCATTTATGTCTGGAGGAGTCCTGCATCGCTGATTTCTGACCTCCAAGAACAGCTCTTTATTCCCTTTTCTCATGTCTCCTTTAAGTCCGGAGGAGATTTGAGTTTTGCTCCTCTCTCGTGACTCTTTTAAGTCTAGATGAGTCCCGAGTCGCTGATTCTTGGCCTCCAAGAACTGCTCTTTATTCCCTTTTTTCGTGTCTCCTCTAAGTCCGGAGGAGATTTGAGTTTTGCTCCTCTCTCGTGACTCTTTTAAGTCTGGAGGAGTCCCGAGTCGCTGATTCTTGGCCTCCAGGAACAGCTCTTTATTCCCATTTCTCGTGTCTCCTTTAAGTCCGGAGGAGATTCGAGTTTTGCACCTCTCTCGTGACCCTTTTAAGTATGGAGGAGTCCCGAGTCGCTGATTCTTGGCCTCTAGGAATAGCTTTTTATTCCTCATCTTGAATCTCCTTTAAGGCAAGAGGAGATTCGAGTTTTGTCCCTTTCTCACGACTCCTTTAAGTCCGGAGGAGTCCCGAGTCGCTAATTCCTGGCCATCAGGAACAGCTACTTATTCCTTTTTCTCTTGTCTCCTTTAAGTCCAGAGGAGATTCAAGTTTTTGTCCCTTTCACGCGATTCATTTAAGTTCGGAGGATTCCTAAGTCGTTGATTCCTGACGTCCAGGAATAGCTCTTTAATCCCTTTTTTCGTGTCTCCTTTAAGTCCGAAGGAGATTCGACTTTCTGCCCATTTCTCACGAGTCCTTTAAGTCCGGAGGAGTCCCGAGTCATTGATTCCTAGCCTCTAGGAAAACCATTTTATTCCCTTTCTCGTGTCTCCTTTAAGTCCGGAGGAGATTCTAGTTTTTTTCCCTCTCTCACGACTCCTTTAAGTCCGAAGGAGTCCTTAGTCGCTGATTCTTGGTCTCCAGGAACAGTTCTTTATTCCCTTTTCTCGTGTATCCTTTAAGTCTGGAGGAGGTTCGAGTTTTGTCCCTCTCTCACGACTCCTTTAAGTTCGAAGGAGTCTCGAGTCGCTGATTCATGGCCGTTAGGAACAGCTTTTTATTCCATTTTATCGTGTCTCCTTTAAGTCCGGTGGAGTTTCGAGTTTTGTCCCTTTCTCGCGACACCTTTACGTCCAAAGGAGTCCCGAGTCGCTGATTCCTGGCCTCCAGGAGCTGCTTTTTATTTCTTTTTCTCGTGTCTCCTTTAATTCCGGAGGAGATTCGAGTTTTGTCCCTTTCTCGTGACTCCATTAAGTCTGGAGGAGACCCGAGTCGCTGATTCCTGGCCTCCAGGAATAGCTCTTTATTCCTTTTCTCGTGTCTCCTTTTTGTTAGGAGGAGATTCGAGTTTTGTCCCTTTCTCGCGACTCCTTTAAGTCCGGAGGAGTCCTGAGTCGCTGATTCCTGGCCACCAGGAACATCTCATTATTCCCTTTTCTCGTGTCTCCTTTAAGTCTGGAGGAGATTCGAGTTTTGTTCCTCTCTCGAGACTCTTTTAAGTCCGGAGGAGTCCCGAGTCGCTGATTCCAGGCCTCTAGGAACAACTCTATATTCCCTTTTCTCGTGTCTCCTTTAAGTCAGGAGGAGATTCAAGTTTTGTCCCTTTCTCACAACTCCTTTAAGTCCAGAGGAGTCCCGAGTCGCTGATTCATGGCCTCCAGGAACAGCTTTTTATTCCCTTTTATCGCGTCTCCTTTAAGTCCGAAGGAGTTTCGAGTTTGTCCCTTTTTTCGTGACACCATTAAGTCCAGAGGAGTCCCGAGTTGCTGATTCCTGGCCTCCATGAGCTGCTTTTTATTCCATTTTCTCGTATCTCCTTTAAGTCCAGAGGAGATTCGAGTTTTGTCCCTTTCTCGCGACTCCTTTAAGTCTGGAGGAGTCCCGAGTCGCTGATTCTTGGCCTCCAGGAATAGCTCTTTATTCCTTTTCTCGTGTCTCCGTTAGGTTAGGAGGAGATTCGAGTTTTGTCCCTTTCTCGTGACTCCTTTAAGTCCGGAGGAGTCCTGAGTCGCTGATTCCTCGCCTCCAGGAATGGCTCTTTATTTCCTTTTTCTCATGTCTCATTTAAGTCTGGAAGAGATTCAAGTTTTTGTCCTTTTCTCGCGACTTCTTTAAGTCCAGAGGAGTCCCGAGTCACTGATTCTTGGCCTCCAGGAACAACCCTTTATCCCTTTTCTCGTGTCCCCTTTAAGTCCGGAGGAGATTCGAGTTTTGTCCCTTTCTCGCGACTCCTTTAAGTCCAGAGGAGTCCTGAGTCGCTGATTCCTAGCCTCCAGGAACAGCTCTTTGTCCCCTTTTTTCATGTCTCCTTTAGGTCAGGAGGAGATTCGACTTTTTTTCCCTTTCTCGTGACTCCTTTAAGTCCGGAGGAGTCCTACGTCGCTGATTCCTGACCTCTAGGAATAGCTTTTTATTCCTCTTCTTGAATCTCCTTTAATGCCAAAGGAGATTCAAGTTTTGTCCCTTCCTCGTGACTCCTTTAAGTCTAGAAGAGTCCCAAGTCGTAGATTCCTGGCCTCTAGGAACATATCTTTATTCTTTTTCTCGTGTCTCCTTTAAGTCCGGAGGAGATTCGAGTTTTTGTCCCTTTCTCGCGATTCTTTTAAGTCTGGTGGAGTCCTAAGTCGCTGATTCCTGACCTCCAGGAATACCTCTTTATTCCCTTTTCTCGTGTCTCCTTTAAGTTTAGAGGAGATTCGAGTTTTTGTCCCTTTCATGCGACTCCTTTAAGCCCGGAGGAGTCCCGAGTCGCTGATTTCAGGCCTACAGGAACAACTTTTTTTTCCCTTTTCTCGTGTCTCCTTTAAGTCTAGAGGAGATTCGAATTTTTGTCCGTCTCTCGTGACTCCTTTAAGTCCGGAGGAATCCTAAGTCGCTGATTCTTGGCCTCTAGGAACAGCTCTTTATTCCCTTTTCTCGTGTATCCTTTAAGTCCAGAGGAGGTTCGAGTTTGTCCCTTTCTCGCAACTCTTTATGTCCAGAGGAGTCCCGAGTCGCTGATTCCTAGCCTCCAAGAACGTCTTTTTATTCCGTTTTCTCGCATATCCTTTAAGTCTGGCGGAGATTCGAGTTTTGTCACTTTCTTGCAACTCCGTTAAGTCCGGAGGAGTTCCGAATCGTAAATTCCTGGCCTCCAGGACCAAGTCTTTATCCCTTTTCTCTTGTCTCCTTTAAGTCCGAAGGAGATTCGAGGTTTGTCCCTTTCTCGCCACTCCTTTAAGTCCGGAGGAGTCTCGAATCGCTGATTCCAGGCCTCTAGGAACAATTCTTTTTTCCCTTTTCTCGTGTCCCCTTTAAGTCTAGAGGAGATTCGAGTTTTGTCCCTTTCTCGCGACTACTTTAGGTCTAGAGGAGTCCTCCGTCGTTGATTCCTGGCCTCTAGGAACAGTTCTTTTTTCTTTTCTCTCGTGTCACCTTTAATTCCGGAGGAGATTCGAGTTTTGACCCTTTCTCGCGACTCATTTAAGTCCGGAGGAGTCCTGCATCGCTGATTCCTAGCCTCCAGGAACAGCTCTTTATTCCCTTTTCCCGTGTCTCCTTTAAGTCCGAAGGAATTTTCTAGTTTTGTCCCTTTCTCGCGACTCTTTTAAGTCCGAAGGAGTCCTGCGTCGCTGATTCCTAGCCTCTAGGAACAGCTCTTTATTCTCTTTTCTCGTGTCTTCTTTAATTCCGATGGAAATTCGAGTTTTGTCCCTTTCTCACGACTCATTTAAGTCAGAAGGAGTCCTGCGTCGCTGATTCCTAGCCTCCAGGAACATCTCTTTATTCCCTTTTCTCGTGTCTCCTTTAATTCTGGAGGAGATTCGAGTTTTGTTCCTCTCTCGTGACTCTTTTAAGTCCGAAGGAGTCCCAAGTCGCTGATTCTTGGCCTCTAGGAACAACTTTTTATTCCCTTTTCTCGTGTCTCCTTTATGTCCAAAGGAGATTCGAGTTTTGTCCCTTTCTCGCGACTCCTTTAAGTCTAGAGGAGTCTTGAGTCGCTGATTCCTGGCCTCCAGGAACAGCTCTTTATTCCCTTTTCTCGTGTCTCCTTTAAGTCCAGAGGAGATTCGAGTTTTGTCCCTTTCTCGCGACTCTTTTAAGTCCGGATGAGTTTTGAGCCACTGATTCCTAGCCTTCAAGAACAATTTTTTATTCCTTTTCCTCGTGTCTCCTTTAAGTCCGGAGAAGATTCGAGTTTTTTCCCTTTCTCGCGACTCCTTTAAGTCTGGAGGAGTCCCGAGTCGCTGATTCCTGGCCTCCAGGAATAGCTCTTTATTCCTTTTCTTGTGTCTCCTTTAGGTTAGGAGGAGATTCGAGTTTTGTCCCTTTCTCGCAACTCCTTTAAGTCCGGAGGAGTCCTGAGTCGCTGATTCCTCGCCTCCAGGAATGGCTCTTTATTTCCTTTTTCTCGTGTCTCCTTTAAGTCTAGAGGAGATTCAAGTTTTTGTCCCTTTCTCGCGACTTCTTTAAGTCCGGAGGAGTCTTGAGTCGCTGATTCCTGGCCTCCAGGAACAGCCCTTTATCCCTTTTCTCGTGTCTTCTTTAAATCCGGAGGTGATTCGAGTTTTGTCCCTTTCTCGCGACTCCTTTAAGTGCAGAGGAGTCCCGAGTCGATGATTCCTATCCTCCAGGAACAACTCTTTGCCCCTTTTTTTCTTGTCCCCTTTAGTGTAAGATCGAAAGGCTTCTCTAGAGGGGGGTGAATAAAGAATTTTACTTTTTAATATCTCTATAACCAATTTTAACAATAATCAGAAATGATAAGTAATTTGATTTACGAAATTCTACTTATCATGCACAACTGAATTTAAAGCACAAGAAGGGGTTGAGAGTAATTGATAAACACAATTGATTTATAGTGGTTCGGCAACCCCGCCTAGTCCACTCCTCAAGACCCTCTTGAGATTTTTCCCTTATTCTTAAA
>JAMKQA010015182.1:0-25644 GCA_024699735.1 Posidonia australis
AGTCTTGTCTCTCCTTCCGGATTCACCATTTTCGCCGTGACTGTATCGGACCTCCCAGTGTGTTCCCGCACACCGGAGTCAGGTTTTGGTGAACCGCGCCCCAGTGGTTCCACCGGCATGGTCACAGGTGGTGTACAGGCAGTGGTTGGGAACCACCAAGAGTGAACCGAGTCGCTGTCGGTGTACAAGCAGCGACTGATAACTTCCAATGATGAACTGAGTCGCTACCGGTGTATAGGCAGCGGCTTGGAACTGCCAAGAGTGAACCGTGTCGCTTTCGGTGTGTAGGATGTAGTTTTGAACCACCAAGTGTGTACTAAGAAACTGCTGGTGTACAGGCATCAGCTGGCAACCACCAAGAGTGAGCCAAGTCACTGCCGGTGTGCTTGGAACCGCCAAGAGTGAACCAAGTCGCTGTTGGTGTGCAAGTAGCGGCTGGGAACCGCCAGGAGTGAACCGAGTCGTTGCCAATGTACAAGCAACAGCTGGGAACCGCCAAGAGTCAACTGAGTCGCTGTCGGTGAACAGGAAGTGGATGGGAACCGCCAAGAGTGAACCGAGTAACTGACAGTGTGCTGGCAGCGGCTGGGAACTGTCAAGAGTCAACTGAGTAGTTACCGTTGTACAGGTAGCAGCTAGGAACCGCCAAGAGTGTACCGAGTCACAGCCAATGTACAGGAATCGGTAGGGAACCGCCAATAGTGAACCGAGTCGCTGTATAGGCAATGGCTGGGAACTACCAAGAATGAACCGAGTAGCTGCCGATGTATAGACAGCGGTTGGGAACCACCAAGAGTGAACCGAGTCGCTGCTGGTGAACAAGTAGTGACTAAAAACCGCCAATAGTGAATCGAGTCGCTTTCGATGTACCGGCTGCTGTGGCGAACCGTAAAGTGTCTACCGAGTCACTATCGGTAAATAGGCATCGGCTGGGAACCACCAAGAGTGAACCGAGTCACAGTGGGTGTATAGACAGCGGCTGCGAACCACAATGAGTGAACCGAGTCGCTGTCGGTGTACATGCTGCGACAGATAACCGCCAATGGTCGACCGAGTCACTGCCAGTGTACAAGCAGCGGCAGGGAATCGCCAAGTGTGAACCGTGTTGCTTTCGATGCACAGGCTACAGTTTGGAACTGCGAATAGTGTACCGAGTCACTACCAGTGTACATGCATTGGCTGGGAACCGCCAAGAGTGAACCGAGACGCTGCTGGTGTACAGGCAGTGGCTGGCAACCACCAAGAATGAACCGAGTCGCTACCGGTGTACAAGCAGCGGCTGGGAACCACCAAGAGTGAACCAAGTCGATGCCGGTGTGCAGGTAGCAGTTTAGAACTGCCAAGACTGAACTGAGTCGCTGCCGATGTACAGGCATTGGCTGGGAACCGCCATGAGTGAACTGAATCACTACCAACGTACAGGCAGTGGTTGGGAAATACCAAGAGTGAACCGAGTCACTGCCGGTGTACAGGCAGCAGCTGGGAACCAGCCACGAGTGAACCGAGTTGCTGCCGTTGTCCAAGCAGCGGCTGCGAATGGCCAAGAGTGTACCGAGTCACAGTCGGTTTACAGGCACTAGCTGGGAACCACCATGAGTGAACCGAGTCGCTGCTAGTGTACAAGCAGTGACTGATAACCGCCAATGGTGAACCGAGTCACAGTTGGTGCACAGGCAGTGGCAGGGAACCGCCAATAGTGAACCTAGTCGCTGTTGATGTACAGGCAGCGGCTGGGAACCGCCATGTGTTAACCGAGTCACTACCGGTGTCCAGGTAGCGGCTGGGAATAGCTAAGAGTGAATCGAGTCGCTGCCGATGTACAGGCAATGGCTAGGAACCGCCTAGAGTGAACTGAGTCACTGTCGGTTTACAGTCAATGGCTGGGAACGACCAAGAGTGAACCGAGTTAGTGTCGGTGTACAGGCAGCAGTTGGGAACCGCCAAGAGTGAACCGAGTCGCTTCCGATGTACAGGTAGTGGCTAGGAACCTCCAAGAGTGTACCGAGTTGCTGTCGTAGTCCAAGCATCAGTTGGGAACCGGCAAGAGAGTACCGAGTCACAACAAGTATACAGGCAGCATCTAGGAACTGCCAAGAGTGAACCGAGTCGCTGCTGGTGTACATGCAGCGGCCGGGAAACGTCAAGAGTGAACCAAGTCGCTGTCGCTGTCCGGGCGTCGGCTGGGAACCACCAAGAGTGTTCCGAGTCACAGCTGATGTACAGGTAGCATCTGGGAACCGCCAAGAGTGAACCGAGTCACTGCTGGTGTTCAGACAGTGGCCGGGAACCGCCAATAGTGAACCGAGTCGCTGTCGCTGTCCAGGCAACGGCTGAGAACCGCCAAGAGTGTACGAAGTCACAACCGGTGTATAGGCAGCGTCCAGGAACAGCCAAGTGTGAACCGAGTCGCTGCTAGTGTAAATGCAGCGGTCGGGAAACGCCAAGAGTGAACCGAGACGCTGTCGCTGTCCAGGCATCGGCTGGGAACCGACAAGAGTGTACCGAGTCACAGCCGATGTACTGGCAACGTCTGGGAACCGCCAAGAGTGAACCGAGTCGCTGCCGGTGTCCAACAGTGGCTAGGAATGGCCAAAAGTGAAACGAGTCACTGTCGATGTACTGGCAGTGGCTTGGAACCGCCAAGAGTGAACCGAGTCGCTGCTGTTGTACAAGCAGGGGCCGGGAACTGTCAAGTGTGAACCGAGTCACTGTCGTTGTCCAAGCATCGGCTGGGAATCGCCAAGAGTGTACTGAGTCACAACCGTTGTACCGGTAGTGTCTGGGAACTGCCAATAGAGAACCGAGTCGCTGCTGGTGTCATGCAGCGGCTGGGAACCGCCAAGTGTGAACCGAGTCGCTACGGGTGCGTAGGCAACAGTTGGGAACCGCCAAGAGTGAACTGAGTCACTACCGGTGTACAAGCAGTGGCTGGGAACTACCAAGTTTGGACCAAGTCGATGCTGGTGTGCAGGTAGCGGTTTGGAACCGCAAAGATTGAATCGAGTTGCTGCCGATGTACATGCAATGGCTGGGAACCGCCATGAGTGAACCGAGTCGTTGTCGGTGTACAGGCAGTGCCTGGGAACCGCCAAGAATGAACTGTGTCACTGCCGGTGTACAGGCAGCAGCTGGGAATCGCCAAGAGGAAACCGAGTCGCTGTCGTTGTCCAGGCAGCGGTTGGGAATGGCCAAGAGTGTACCGAGTCACAGATGGTGTACAAGCAGTGGCTGGAAACCTCCAAGAGTGAACTGAGTTGCTGCTGGTGTACAGGCAGTGACTGATAACCACCAATAGTGAACCGAGTCACGGCTGGTGTACAAGCAGTGGCTGGGAACTGCCAATAGTGAACCGAGTCACTAGCGATGTATAGACAGCAGTAGGGAACCGAAAAGTGTGAACCGAGTTGCTATCGGTGTCCATGTAGCTGTTGTGAACTACCGAGAGTGAATCGAGTCGCTGCCGATGTACCGGCAACGGCTGGGAACCGCAAAAGAGAGAACCGACTTGCTGCCGGTGTACAGGCGGTGGCTGGGAACCGCCAAGAGTGATCCATGTCGCTGTCGATGTACAGGTTGCGGTAGGGAACCGGCAAGAGTGAACCGAGTCGCAACCGGTGTACAGGCAGCGTCTGGGAACTGCCAAAAGTGAACCATGTCACTGTCGGTGTCCAGCAGCGGCTAGGAACAGCCAAGAGTGAACCGAGTCACTACCAATGTACTAGTAGTGGCTGGGAACTGGCATGAGTGAACTGAGTCGCTACTGTTGTACAGGCAGTGGCCGGGAAATGCCAAGAGTGAATCGAGTCATTGTCGTTGTCCAGGAATTGGCTGGGAACCGCCAAGAGTGTACCGAGTCATAGCCGTTGTACCGGTAGCGTCTGGGAACCGCCAAGAGTGAACCGAGTCGCTGCCAGTGTCTTGCAGCAGCTAAGAACCAACAAGTGTGAACCGAGTTGCTGCAGGTGCGCAGGCAACAGTTAGGAACCGCCAAGAGTGAACCGAGTCACTGCCGGTGTAGAAGCAGCGGCTGGGAACTACCAAGAGTGGACCAAGTCGATGCTGGTGTGCAAGTAGCGGTTTGGAACCACCAAGATTGAACCGAGTCGCTGTCGATGTACATGCAACGGCTGGTAACCGCCATGAGTCAACCGAGTTGCTGCCGGTGTACAGGCAGCAGTTGGGAGTCGCCAAGAGTGAACCAAGTCGCTACCGTTGTCTAGGCAGCAACTTGGAACGGCCAAGAGTGTACTGAGTCACAGTTGGTGTCCAGCAGCGTCTGGGAACGGCCAAGAGTGAACCAAGTCACTGCCAATGTACCAGTAGTGGCTGGGAACCGGCATGAGTGAACTGAGTCGCTACTGTTGTACAGGCAGTGGCCGGGAAATGCCAATAGTGAACCGAGTCACTGTCGTTGTCCAGGAATCGGCTGGGAACCGCCAAGAGTGTACCGAGTCATAGCCGTTGTACCAGTAGCGTCTGGGAACCGCCAAGAGTGAACCGAGTCGCTGCCGGTGTCCTACAGCAGCTAAGAACCAACAAGTGTGAACCGAGTTGCTGCAGGTGCGCAGGCAACTGTTAGGAACCGCCAAGAGTGAACCGAGTCACTGCTGGTGTAGAAGCAGCGGCTGGGAACTACCAAGAGTGGACCAAGTCGATGCTGGTGTGCAAGTAGCGGTTTGGAACCGCCATGATTGAACCGAGTCGTTGTCGATGTACATGCAACGGCTGGTAACCGCCACGAGTCAATCGAGTTGCTACCGGTGTACAGGTAGCAGTTGGGAATCGCCAAGAGTGAACCAAGTCGTTACCGTTGTCCAGGCAGCGACTGGGAACGGCCAAGAGTGTACCGAGTCACAGTTGGTGTACAGGTAGTGGCTGGGAACCACCAAGAGTGAACCGAGTCGCTGCCGGTGTACAGGCAGCGACTGATAACCGCCAATAGTGAACCGAGTCACGGCCGGTGTACAAGCAGCGGCTGGGAACTGCCAATAGTGAACCGAGTCAATGCCGATGTACAAGCAGCAGCAGGGAACCGAAAAGTGTGAATCGAGTCGCTGTCGGTGTCCATGTAGCTGTTGGGAACTGCCAAGAGTGAACCAAGTCACTGCTGATGTACAAGCAACAGCTGGGAACCGCAAAGAGTGAACCGAGTCACTGTCGGTGTACAGGCAGTGGCTGGGAACTGCCAAGAGTGATCCATGTCGCTGTCGATGTACAGGTTGCGGCAGGGAATCACTAAGAGTGAACCGAGTCGCAGCCGGTGTACAGGCAACGGCTGGGAACCACCAAGAGTGAACCGAGTTGCTGCCGGTGTACCGAGAGCTGTTGGGAACCGCCAATAGTGAACTGAGCCACTGCCAGTGTACAAGCAGCAGCTAGGAACCGCCACGAGTGAACCGTGTCGCAGCCGGTGTACATGCAGCGGCTGGCAACCATTAATAGTGAACCTAGTCGTTGCCGCTGTGTAAGCAGTGACTGATAACCGCCAATAGTGAATTGGGTCGCTGCCGGTGTACAGGCTGCTGTGGCGAACCTCCAAGTGTGTACCGAGTCACTATCGGTGTACAGGCATCAGCTTGGAACCGCCTAGAGTGAACCGAGTCGCATCCGGTGTACAGGCAGTGGCTGGCGAGCCCCAAGAGTGAACCGAGTCACTGCTGGTGTACAGGCAGCGACTGATAATCGCCACTAACGAACCGAGTTGCTGCCGGTGTATAGGCAGCGGCTGGGAACTGCCAACAGTGAACCGAGTCGCTTTCTGTGTACAGGCTGCAGCGGCGAACCGCCAAGTGTGTACCGAGTCACAACTGGTGTACAAGCATCGGCTGGGAACCGCCAAGAGTGAGCTAATTCGCAGCAGGTGTACAGGCTGCGGCTGGCAACCACCAAGAGTGAACCGAGTCACTGCTGGTGTACAAGCAGCGGCTGGGAACCGCCAAGAGTGAACCGAGTCGCAGCCTGTGTACATGTAGCGGCTACCAACCACCAAGAGTTAACCGAGTTGCTGTTGGTGTATAAGCAGCGGCGGCTGGGAACCGCCAAGTCTGAATTGAGTCACTGCTGTTGTCCAAGTAGCGGTTGGGAATGGCCAAGAGTGTACCGTAACAACCGGTGTACAGGCAGTGGCTGGGAACCACCAAGAGTGAACCGAGTCACTACCGGTGTACAGGTAACGACTGATAGCCACCAATAGTGAACCGAGTCATTACCGATGTACAGGCAGCTACTGGGAACCGAAATGTGTGAACCGAGTCGCTGTCGATGTCCATGTAGCGGTTGGGAACCGCCAAGAGTGAACCAAGTCACTGCCGATGTACAGGCAACGACTGGGAACCAGCAAGAGTGAACCGAGTCACTGCCGGTGTACAGGCAGTGGCTGGGAACCGCCAAGAGTGAACCGAGTCACTGCCGGAGTCCTGGCAGCGACTGGGAAACGACAAGAGTGTACCGAGTCACTGCTGGTGTACAGGCATCGGCTTGGAACCACCAAGAGTGAACCGAGTCACAACCGGTGTAAAGGCAGCAGCTGGGAACCACCATGAGTGAACTGAGCCGCTTCCGTTGTACAGGCTATGACATGTAACAGCCAATGGTGAACCGAGTCACTGCCGGTGTACAAGCAGTAGCTGGGAACCGCCAAGTTTGAACCGTGTTGCTTTCGATGTACAGGTTGCAGCTGGGAACCACCAATAGTGTACTGAGCCACTGCTGGAGTACAGGCATCGGCTGGGAACCGCCAAGAGTGAACAGAGACACTGCCGGTGTACATGCAGCGGCTGGCAACCACCAAGAGTGAACCGAGTCGCTAACGGTGTACAAGCAGCGGCTAGGAACCACCAAGATTGAACCAAGTCGATGCCAATGTGTAGGTAGCGGTTTAGAACCGCCAAGATTGAACTGAGTCACTGCCGATGTACAGGCAATGGCTGGGAACCGCCATGAGTGAACCGAGTCACTGCCAAAGTACAGGCAATGGCTGGGACCACCAAGTGTGAACCAAGTCACTGCCGATGTACAGGCAGTGGCTGCGAACCTGCCATGAGTGAGCCGAGTCACTGCCATTGTCCAGGCAGCGGCTGCGAATGGCCAAGAGTGTACCGAGTCACAGCCGGTTTACAGGTAGTGCCTGGGAACCACCATGAGTGAACCGAGTCGCTGCTGGTGTACAGGCAGCGACTGATAACCGCCAATAGTGAACCGAGTCACAATTGGTGTACAGGCAGCAGTTGGGAACCGCCAATAGCGAAACGAGTCGGTGTTGATGTACAGGCAGTGGCTGGGAACTGCCAAGTGTGAACCGAGTCACTGCCGATGTCCAAGTAGCGACTGGGAACAGGCAAGAGTGAATCGAGTCGCTGCTGATGTACAGGCAACGGCCGGGAACTGCCAAGAGTGAACCGAGTTGCTGCCGGTGTATAGGCAGTGGCTGGGAATGGCCAAGAGTGAACTGAGTCACTGTCGGTGTACACGCAGCGGTTGGGAACCACCAAGAGTGAACTGAGTCGCTGCCGGTGTGCAGGCAGTGGCTGGGAACTGGCAAGAGTGAATTGAGTCGCCGCTGGTGTTCAGGCAGCAGCTGGGAACCGCCAAGAGTGAACTGAGTCGCTGTCGTTGTCCAGGCATCGGCTGGGAACCGCCAAGAGTGTACCGAGTCACAGCCGGTGTACAGGCAGCTTCTGGGAACCGCCAAGAGGGAATCGAGTCGCTGCTGGCGTTCATGCAGCGGCCGGGAAACGCCAAGAGTGAACTGAGTCGCTATCGTTGTCCAGGCATCAGCAGGTAACCGCCAAGAGCGTACCGAGTCATAGCCGGTGTACAAGCAGCTTCTAGGAACCGACAAGAGTGAACCGAGCCGCTACCGGTGTCAAGCAGTGGCTGGGAACGGCCAAGAGTGAACCGAGTCACTACCGGTGTACAGGCAGTGGTTGGGAATCACCAAGAGTGAATCGAGTCACTGTCGGTGTACAGGTAGTGGCTGGGAATCGCCAAGACTGAACCGAGTTGCTGCTAGTGTACAGGCAGCGGCTGGGAACCGCCAAGAGTGAACTGAGTCGCTGTCGTTGTCCAGGCTTCGGCTAGGAACCTCAAGAGTGTACCTAGTCACAGCTAGTGTACAGGCAGCATCTGGGAACCGCCAAGAGTGAACCGAGTCGCTGCCGGTGTCCAATAACGGTTGGGAACCTCCAAGTGTGAACCGAGTCGATGCAGGTGTACAGGCAATAGTTGGAAACCGCTAAGAGTGAACTGACTCTCGGCCGATGTACAGGCAACGACTGGGAACCGCCAAGGGTGAGCCGAGTCACTATCGATGTACAGGTAGCATCTGGGAACCTCCATGAGTGAACCGAGTTGCACCTGGTGTACAAGAAGTGGCTGGGAACCGCCAAAAGCGAACCAAGTCATAGTCGGTGTATAGGCAGCGGTTGGGAACCGCCAAGTGTGAACCGAGTCGCTGTCGATGTACAAGCAACGTCTGGGAACCGCCTAGAGTGAACCGAGTCACTACCGGTGTACAGATAGTGGCAGTGAACCGCCAAGAGTGAACCAAGTCACTGCCGGTGTCCTGACTGCTGCTGGGAACCGCCAAGTGTGTACCGAGTCGCAACCGATGTACAGGCATCGGCTGGGAACCGCCAAGAGTGGACCAAGTCACAACTATTGTACAGGCAGCGACTGGGAACCACCAAGAGTGAACCGAGTCGCCCCTGGTGTACAGGCTGCGACTGATAACCGCCAATGGTTAACTGAGTCACTACCGGTGTACTGGCTACGACTGATAACCGCCAATGTGAACTATGTCGCTTTCAGTGTACAGGTTGCAGTTGGGAGCCGCCAAGTGTGTACCAAGTCAGTCCTGGTGTACAGGCATCGGCTAGGAACCACCAAGAGTGAACCAAGTCGCAGTCGGTGTACACGCAGTGGTTGGCAACCACCAATAGTGAACTGAGTCGCTACCGGTGTACAAGCAGTGGCGGGGAACCGCCAAGAGTGAACAAAGTCGCTGCTGGTGTGTAGGTAGCGGCTGGGAACTGCCATGAGCGAACCGAGTTGCTGCCAATATACAGGCAATGATTGGGAACCACCAAGAGTGAACCAAGTCGCAACCAGTGTGTAGGTAGCGGTTGGGAACAGCCAAGAGTGAACCGAGTCACAGTCGATGTACAGGCAAAGGCTGGGAACTGCCATGAGTGAACCGAGTCGCTGCTGCTGTACAGGCAGTTGCTGGGAACCGCCAAGAGAGAACTGAGTCACTGTCGGTGTACAGGCAGCTGCTGGGAACCACCAAGAGTGAACCGAGTCGCTGCCGTTGTCCAAGCAGTGGCTGGGAACGGTCAAGAGTGTACCAAGTCACAGCTGGTGTACAGGCAATTGCTGGGAACCACCAAGAGTGAACCGAGTCGCTGTCGATGTACAAGCAACGGCTGGGAACCTCCAAGAGTGAACCGAGCCGCTGCCGGTGTCAAGGTAGCAGCTGGGAACTGCCAAGAGTGAATCGAGTCACTACCGGTGTACACGCAGCGACTGGGAACCACTGAAAGTGAACCGAGTCGCTGTCGGTGTACAAGCAGCGGCTGGGAACCACCAGGAGTGAACCGAGTTGCTGCCGTTGTCCAGGCAGCGGCTGGAAACGGCCAAGAGTGTAACGAGTCACAGCGGGTGTACCGGCAGCGGTTGGGAACCACCATGAGTGAACCGAGTCGCTGCCAGTGTACAAGCAGCGACTTATAATTTCCAATAGTGAACCAAGTCGCTGACAGTGTACAGGCAGCGGATGGGAACCACCAATAGTGAACCGAGTCACTGTCGATGTACAGGCAACAGCTGGGAACCGCCAACAGTGAACCGAGTCGCTGCCGCTGTACAGGCTATGGCTGGGAACCGCCAACAGTGAACCAAGACGCTGCCGGTGTACAAGCAGCAGCTGGGAACCACCAAGAGTGAACAGAATCACTGCTGGTGTACAGGCAACGACCGGGAACCGCCAAGAGTGAATCGGGTCGCTGTCCTTTTCCAGGCGGCGGCTGGGAGCTGCCAAGAGTGTACCGAGTCACAGCCAGTGTACAGGCAACATCTGGGAACCACAAAGAGTGAACCGAGTCGATACCGGTGTCCAGATGCGGTTGGGAACCGCCAAGTGTGTACCGAGCCACAGCCGGTGTACAGGAAGCGTCTGGGAACCGCCAAGAGTGAACCGAGTCGCCGTCGATGTACAGGCAGCGGTTGGGAATCGCCAAGTGTGAATCGAGTCACAGCCGTTGTGCAGTCTGCTACTGGGAACCGCCAATAGTGAACCGAGTCGCTGCTGATGTACTGGCAAAGGCTGGGAACCCCCATGAGATAGCCAAGTCGCTGCCGATGTACAGGTAACGGCTGGGAACCGCCAAGAGTGAACCGAGTCGCAGCCGGTGTATAGGCAGCGGTTGGGAACCGCTAATTGTGAACCGAGTCGCTACCGGTGTACACGCAGCGGCTGGGAACTGCCAAGAGTGAACTGAGTTGCTGCAGGTGTATAGGCAGCGGCTGGGTACCGCCAAGAGTGAATCGAGTCACTGCCAATGTACCGGCAGCGGCTGGGAACTACTATGAGTGATTCGAGTTGCTGCTGTTGTATAGGTAGCGACAAGGAACCGAGTCGCTGCCAATGTACAGGCAGCGACTGGGAACCGCCAAGAGTGAACTGAGTCGCAGCCAGTGTACTGGCAGCGACTGGGAACCGCTAAGAGTGAACCGAGTCGCAGTCGATGTACAGGCAGTAGCTGGGAACCGCCTATAGTGAACCGAGTCGCTGCCAATGTACAGGCAGCAGCAGGGAAACGCCAAGTGTAAACCGAGTCTTTGCAGGTGTACAAGCAGTGGTTGGGAACCTCCAAGAGTGAACTGAGTCGCTGCAGGTGTACAGGCAGTGGCTGGGAACAACCAAGAGTGAACCGAGTTACTGCCGGTGTACAGGTAGAGGCATAGAACAGCCAAGAGTGAACTGAGTCCCTGCCGGTGTACATGCAGCGGCTGGGAACCGCCATGAGTGAATCGACTCGCTGTCGGTGTACAGGGAGAGGCTGGGAACCACCATGAGTGATCCGAGCCACAGTCGGTGTACAGGCAGCTGCTGCAACAGCCAAATGTGAACCGAGTTGCTGCTGGTTTAATGGCAGCGGCGGGGAACTGCCATGTGTGAACTGAGTCACTACGGGTGTGAAAGCAGTGGTTGGGAACCGCCTAGAGTGAACCGAGTCGCAGTTGGTGAACAGGTAGAGGCTGGGAACTGCCAAGAGTGATCTGAGTCGCAGTCGATGTACAGGAAGTGGCTGGGAACCGCCAAGAGTGAACGAAGTCACTGCCGGTGTGCAGACAACAGTTGGGAACTGCATAGAGTGAACTGAGTCGCTGCCGTTGTAAAGGCAATGGCTGGGAATCGCCAATAGTGAACTGAGTCACTGCCGGTGTACATGCAGCAGCTGGGAACTGGCAAGAGTGAATCGACTCGCTGCCGGTGTACAGGGAGAGGCTGGGAACCACCATGAGTGATCCGAGCCACAGCCCGTGTACAGGCCGCGGCTGGAACAGCCAAATGTGAACCGAGTTGCTACCGTTTTAATGGCAGCGGCTTGGAATTGCCATGTGTGAACCGAGTCACTGCCGGTGTGAAGTCAGCGGTTCGGAACCACCTAGAGTGAACCGAGTCGCAGTCGGTGAACAGGCAGAGGCTGAGAACCGCCAAGAGTGATCCGAGTCGCAGCTGGTGTACAGGTAGTGGCTGGGAACCGCCAAGAGTGATCCAAGTCGCTGCCGATGCGGATACAGCAGTTGGGAACCGCATAGAGTGAACTGAGTCGCTGCCGTTGTAAAGGCAATGGCTGGGAACCGCCAAGTGTGAACCGAGTCGCTGCAATTGCACAGGCAGCAGGTTGGGAACCGCCAAGAGTGAAACGAGTCGCTGCCGATGTACAGGCAATGGCTGGGAATCGCCAAGTGTGAACCGAGTCACTGTCGGTGAACTGGCAGTGGCTGGGAAGGGCCAAGAGTGAACTGAATCACAGCTGGTGCACAAGCAGCGGCGGGGAACCGCCATGAGTGAACCGAGTCGCTGTCGTTGTCCAGGCAGCGGTTGGGAACCGCCAAGAGTGTACCGAGCCACAGCCGATGTACATGCAACGTCTGGGAACCGCCAAGAGTGAACTGAGTCGCTGCCTGTGTCCAGAAGCGACTAGGAACCGCAATGTGTGAACTGAATCGCTATCGGTGCACAAGCAGCAGTTGGGAACTTCCAAGAGTGAACCGAGTCGCTGGCGAAGTACAGGCAATGGTTGGGAACCACCATAAGTGAACCGAGTCACTGCCGGTGTACAGGCAATGGCTGGGAATCGCCAATAGTTAACCGAGTCACTGCCAGTGTACAGGCAGCGGCTGGGAACCGCCAAGAGTGAACCGACTCACTGTCGTTGTCCAGGTAGCGGCTGGGAACGGCCAAGAGTGTAACGAGTCATAGCCGGCGTACAGGCAGTGGCTGGGAACCACCAAGATTTAATTGAGTTGCAGCCGGTGTACAGGCAGCGGTTGGGAACCACCAAGAATGAACCGGGTTGCTACCAATGTACAATCACCGGCTAGGAACCGCCAAGAGTGAACCGGGTCGCTGTCGACGTATAGGTAGCAGCTTGAACCGCCAAGAGTGAACTAGGTCGCTGCCGATGTACAAGCAGCAGTTGGGAACCACCATGAGTGAACCGAGCCGCTGCTAGTGTCAAGGTAGCAGTTGGGAACCGCCAAGAGTGAACCGAGTTGCTGCTGGTGTCAAGGCGGCGGCTGGGAACTGCATACACTGAACCGAGTCGCTGCCAAGGTACGGGCAGCGGCTAGGAAACACCAAGGGTGAACTGAGTCATTGCAGGTGTACCAGCAGCGGCTGGGAACCTCCAAAAGTGAACCGAGTCACTGCCGGTGTACAGGCAACGGCTGGGAACAACAAAGAGTGAACCAAGTCGCTGCTGGTGTACAGGCAGAGGCTTGGAAAAGTCAAGAGTGAACTGAGTCGCTGCTAGTGTACATGCAGTGGCTGGGAACCGCCAAGACTGAACTGAGTCACTGTCGATGTATAGGCAGAGGCTTGGAACCACCATGAGTGATCCGAGCCACTGCCGATGTATAGGCAACGGCTGGAAACCGCCAAGAGTGGACCGAGTCACTACCGGTGAACTGGCAGTGGCTGGGAAAAACCAAGAGTGAACCGAATCACAGCTGATGTACAGACAGCGGCTGAGAACCGCCAAGAGTCAACCGAGTCGCTGTCGTTGTCCAGGCAGCAGCTGGGAACCGCTAAGTGTGTACCAAGACACAGCCAGTGTACAGGCAGCGTTTGGGAACCACCAAGAGTGAACTGAGTCACTGCCGATGTACAGGCAATGGCTGGGAACCGCCATGAGTGAACCGAGTCGCTGCCAGTGTACAGGCAATGGCTGGGAACCGCCAATAGTGAACCGAGTCACTGCCGGTGTACAGGCAGCGACTGGGAACTGCCAAGAGTGAACCGAGTTGCCGCCATTGTCCAGGTAGTGGCTAGGAACGGCCAAGAGTGTAACGACTCATAGCCGGCATACAGGCAACGACTGGGAACCACCAAGAGTGAACTGAGTCCCTGCCACTGTACAGGCAGCGACTGATAACCGCCAATAAAGAACAAAGTCGCCGCTGGTGTACAGGCAGCGGCAGGGAACCGCCAAGAGTGAACCAAGTTGCTACTGATGTAAAGGTAGCGGCTGGGAACCGCCAATAGTGAACCAAGCCACTGCTGGTGTCAAGGTAGCGGCTAGGAACCGCCAAGAGTGAACCAAGTCGCTGCTGATGTACAGGCAGCGGCTGGGAATCGCCGAGAGTGAACTGAGTCGCTGCTAGTGTACAGGCAGCGGCTGGGTACCTCCAAGAGTGAACCGAGTTGCTGCCGTTGTCCAGGCAACTGCTGGGAACTGCCAAGAGTGAACCAAGTCGCTGTCGGTGTACAGGCAGCGGCTGGGAACCACCGAGAGTGAACCGAATCGCTGCCGGTGTCTAGGTAGCGGCAGGGAACCGCTAATAGTGAACTGAGTCGCTGCTGGTGTACAGGCAGCGGCTGGGTACCGCCAAGAGTGAACCGACTTGCTGTCGTTGTCCAGGCAGTGGCAGGGAACGGCCAAGAGTGTACCAAGTCACAGCCAGTGTACAGGCAGTGGCTAGGAACCACCATGAGTGAACCGAGTCGCTACCGATGTACAGGCAATGGCTAGGAACCGCCAAGTGTGAACTGAGTCGTTGCCGATGTACAGGCAACGGCTGGGAACTGCCAAGTGTGAACCGAGTCACTGTCGATGTACCGGCAACAGCTGGGAGCCGCCAAGTGTGAAACGAGTCGCTACCGGTGAACTGGCAGTGGCTGGGAACTGCCAAGAGTGAATCGAATCTCAGCCGGTGTACAAGCAGTGGCTGGGAACTTCCAATAGTGAACCGAGTCGCTGTTGTTGTCCAAGCAGCGGCTGGGAACCGCCAAGAGTGTACCGAGCCACGGCCAGTGTACAGACAGTGTCTGGGAACCTCCAAGAGTGAATGGAGACGCTGTCGGTGTCCAGAAGATGCTAGGAACCGCCAAGTGTGAACCGAGTCGCTGCTGGTCTACAAGCTGCGGCTCGAAACCGACAAGTGTGAACCATGTCACTGCCAGTGTACAGGCTGCAGTAGGGAACCGCCAAGTGTGAACCGAGTCACTGTTGGTGTACAGGCAGCGGCTTAGAACCGCCAGAAGTTAACCGAGTCACTGCTGGTGAACAGGCAGCGGTTGGGAACCGCCATGAGTGAACCGAGTCGCTGCCAGTTTACAGGCAGCGGCTGGGAATTGCCATGTGTGAATCGAGTCGTTGGCGGTGTATAGGCAGTGGCTGGGAACCGCCAAGAGTGAACCGAGTCGCAGCCGGTGTACAGGCGGCGGTTGCGAACCGCCAAGTGTGAACCGAGTCGCTGCCGATGTACAGGCAGTAGTTGGGAACCGCCAAGAGTGAACCGAGTCACTGCCGGGGTACAGGCAGTGGCTGGAAATTGCCAAGTGTGAACCGTGTCACTGCTAGTGAAGATTTGGAAAGCAAGATAGACGAACTAGTCAACCGAGAAGCAGTCGGTGATGGTACAGATGGAGGATAAAAGAACACGTCATCCGAGAAGCAGTCGGTGATGGTTCGGAAATCTGAAAAGCGAATATATCGACCGAGAAGCAGTCGGTGATGGTTCGAATGGAGGATAAACGAACACATCATCCGAGAAGCAGTCGGTGATGGTTCAGAAATCTGAAAAGCGAACACGTCAACCGAGAGGCTGTCGGTGATGGTACAGAAGGAGTATAAATGAACACATCATCCGAGAAGTAGTCGGTGATGGTTTGAAAATCCGCAAAGCAAACACGTCTACTGAGAGTCAGTCGGTGACGGTTCAGAAGGAGGATAAATGAACACATCATCCGAGAAGCAGTCAGTGATGGTTTGAAAATTCAGAAGTGAACACATCAACCGAGAGGCAGTCGATGACGGTTCAGAAGGAGGATAAACGATTACATCATCCAAGAAGCAGTCGGTGATGGTTCAGAAATCTAGAAAGTGAAACGTCGACCGAGAGGCAATCGGTGATGGTACAGAAAGAGGATCAATGAACACATCATTCGAGAAGCTGTCAGTGATGGTTCGGACATCCGAAAAGCGAACACGTCGATTGAGAGGCAGTCGGCGACGGTTCAAAAGGAGGATAAACGAACACATCATCCGAGAAGCAGTCGGTGATGGTTCGAAAATCCGAAAAGTGAACACACCAAACCGAGAAGCTGTTGGCGATGGTTCAAAGGGAGGACAACTGAACACATCATCTGAGAAGCAGTCGGTGATGGTTCGAAAATCTGAAAAGTGAACACGTCGACCGAGAGACACTCGGTGACGGTTTAGAGGGAGGACAATAAAACACATCATCCGAGAAGCAAGCACTGGTTGTTCGAAAATCCGAAAAGCGAACACATCAACCAAGAGGCAGTCGGTGACGGTTCAGATGGAGGATAAACGAACACATCATCCGAGAAGCAGTCAGTGATGGTTCGGAAATCCGAAAAGCGAATACGTCGACCGAGAGGCAGTCGGTCACGGTTCGAAAGGAGGATAAATGAACACATCATCCGAGAAGCAGTTGGTGATGGTTCAGAAATCCGAAAAGCAAACACGTCAACCGAGAGGCAGTCGGTGATGGTACAGAAGGAGGATAAACGAACACATCATCCGAGAAGCAGTCAATGATGATTCAGAAATCTGGAAAGCGAACACGTCAACCGAGCGGCAGTCGGTGATGGTTCAGAAGGAGGATAAACGAACACATCATCAGAGAAGCAGTCAGTGATGG
The DNA here is from genome assembly GCA_024699735.1 of Posidonia australis. NCBI lineage: Eukaryota > Viridiplantae > Streptophyta > Magnoliopsida > Alismatales > Posidoniaceae > Posidonia > Posidonia australis. Next base: position 16,396 of record JAMKQA010015182.1, read on the forward strand.
TTCAGCAATCTGGAAAGCGAAACGTCGACCAAGAGCCAGTCGGTGACGGTACATAAGGAGGATCAACAAACACATCATCCGAGAAGCAGTCAGTGATGGTTCAGAAATTCGAAAAGCGAACATGTCGACCGAGAGGTAGTTGGTGATGGTTCAGAAGGAGGATAAACGAACACATCATCCAAGAAGCAGTCGATGATTGTTTGGAAATCCGAAAAGCAAACACGCCAAGCAATAGGCAGTCGGTGACGGTTCAGAAGGTAGATAGCCTAAAGGGCGGCTGACAAGATATTGTTATCAAGAGGATAATACCAAAAGGCAGTTGACATGCCCCTGGTATACAGAATGCTATAGATGTTGCTAAAAGTAAGGAACAGAAGAAAACTAGGGTCCTGGATAGCTGGTTCAGCCAACGGCAGTTTGCCGGGAAACACTTGCTTGTGGACGCACTCTAAAATACAACCGCTTTGCTTGCTCGCTTGATGCTATTGATGTTGTAGGACGATGATGGTCGATCCGGATAAACTGTTGCTCTGATTCTGTACTGATACGCTGCACTTGGCTGGATAAGGGCTCTACGAGGGCATTGTTTCTTCCTCGAATAAGATGGACCTGCTGGAAGATTTCCGACAACTCTCTAGGCTTGCTGACTGACTTCTGGGGAGTTCGACTTTAGCACTGGACTGTCGAATATGCTTTCGCCTGCTGACTATGGGAGCATTGACATTCCAACATTGCTTTGACCTTAGAGGCTTATGGCTGTTGTTGTCCTTGCTTCTGTGCTCGAGCTATGGAGTAGGCAACATATTTTGGACGAAGATACTGTCCCAAGAAGGGTCAACCAACAAGACAGCTAATATGCCCCTGGTTGATTGGGATGGCTATCACTATAAAGGCAGCTGACATGCCCCTGGTGTACGGTTTCCTTTGCCAGGTCTTTTGCCAAGGGGTAGCTGACATGCCCCTGGCTTAGGACCCATTGAGACCGTGCAAAGTGGACAAGCGATAATGCATGCAAGAATGATAGTGTTATATTGTATCATCCCTCAAGATTTGGAATGCTAGTGATGTCTGCTGTGAGAAGAGGAGAAGACCTCGATTCACAAGACACTACCTGGATTTCTAGGCTATTGGTGGCTCTCTGGGATGGATGATTTAGTAGGATAGGCTCTGTGCCAAACTCTTGGGGACTTAGACCTACTTTTTTGGCTTTTGACTTATTTCTTTTCTCCCTCATAGGCTAGTAGGCTCGCTCTAACCCTCACTTCGGGGTAATGGACATCCAGATTTAGAGGGGTCTGCTGGATTTTTATGCAAGGGGTGGCTAGTCCCTTAGGCTGCTTGGATTTCATGCAAGGGGTGGCTAGTCCCTTGGGCTACTTGGATCTTTGGGATGTTCTCTTCGACTCCACCCCAAGGTAAGTGGTAGGGATAGAGTTGGCCTACTTGCCTCTCTCTGTTAGGGTTGGCTTCTGTCTTCTTATTTCATTTACGCCCTTGTGGATTTTTTTTCTTTTCCTATTTTGGCTCACACTCATGCTCGCTCCTAACATTTTATCTCCCTCTGTAGGTGTAAGTCCCTATGGGAGTTTGGACATTTCGCCTAACCACGTTTGGGTGGTAGCTCCCTCGCTCGCTAGAATGTCTAGGTAGTATCAACTGAAGAGGTATAGACCATTCTCAAGTAGGCTAGCTATTCTGATTTTCGTCATCGGGATGTGATGTTGATGCTTTTATGCACAGATGCATGCAGTTATTGGTGCACTTGGGTTACTGATATGCATGAAAGTAAAAGTGCAAATGCTATGGATTAGATGCACTTGGATTGCCTTTGCATGCATGATGGAGTAGTGGATGGGGCATGATGCACAAAAGGATACTTTGCAAGGCAAGGATACACGCCTTCTGCTCATTGGTAGTACTTCTTCAGATAACATGTGCTGACTAGCTTAGATAGCTCGACGTTGTCCATGTCTTCGAAGATTGTTGCACACCCCGAATAGGCTTGCTTGATCGACCAGGACCATGATGGATGAGTTGTCTGGCTGCTGATGGGGGCTATTGGCTCTGATTTTGACACCTTAGCCTTTCCTTTCCTCAGCCTTTGATGCTCGGCTGCGTCCTCAGCCCATACTGATAACTGCTCTTGAAATAGTAGTTCTAGATCATTGACTTGCTCATTTGACTGAATTGCTCTGTTGACTGTCTCATCCTCTTTCATGGTATAATCAGAATATTAAGCAACACTCTATTTTGCCACTGACTTATTTGGACTGTGGGACTGATGTAAGTGACGTCCAAGACTGGGGGGACTACACTGATGGTTTTGCTGGCACGACTACTTGTAGGACTATCACTACGGGACTTGTTGTTGGAGTGGTGACTGATGCTGTCAAAGTGTCTGCCGATAACGGAGGCTGTGGTTGCATCATTTGACATTGGCTCTTTTCTGTAGTGGCCTAGTTCTGATTGGGAAAAAGTATCCTTGCGCTAACAAAGTTAGTGAGGTCCGACGGTATAAAAATCTCATTGTACCTTTCGACGCGCGGATATCCGTCTCTGTGCGGCTATCGCTCATAGCTTGGTCCCACGAACTCTCGTTTCTCTACGCGAATGTAACTGATTGGCTCGATGCTGTTGACCTAAAACATGACATCGGACGGCTTGGAATTGAAGTGGACAGTCTCGAGGGAGATAGTGGAGACTGACACGACCTTTTCTTTGTCAAGATTTTCCGCCATGACAACAACTATGTTGTTGCCTCAGCGGAACTTAACCATGGGATGGAGAGTCGAGTGGATCACTTGATGCTTATGCAACCGAGGACGCCCAAGCAAGAGATTGAAAGAGGACTCCAGATCCACAATATAGAATTCGACAAAGAAGGCTACAAGCCCTACGGTGAGAGGAATAACCAACATCCTTAGTGTGTCGTGATGCGTGTTATCAAAAGCCATCATTCCCATCACAACTGGTATGATATCCTCGGCTTTGAATCCGATTTTGTTTGCTGGGTGCAAATGGCAGATGTTGAGGCCTATGCCATTATCCACCAGAGTGAGGGGAATTCAGAAGCTTTGACATTGCGCCGTAAGGAACAATGATTGGTTATGATTAATTCCTGTTGAAGGTGATTCCTTACTACAGAAAGAAATGACATAACGCTCTGCAATCATGCCCACCATATTCTCAAGAGCGTATTGTTTAATGGTGGAGGAGACTTGAGCACCCTGAAAGACCCTGAGGAAGGCCTCTCGATGTTCTGTAAAAGTATGGACGAGATCCCAAATGGAGATATCAACCTTACCCTTCTCCAGCGGAAATGTGATGACGGTAGAGGGCTGCTCCTGCTTGATCGAGAGGTAGGGACTGAGCACAGGTCCGTCCTGGAATATTGAGGGGTTGGCTAGGCAGGATGTTGGATAGGAAGCTGAGCAAGAGGCAGGACAAGATACTAGACAAGATGTTGGAATGGAGGCCGGACAGGATACTAGGCAAGAGGTTGGACAAGAGATTGGATAGGATTCTAGGTGAGAGGTTGGACCGGAGATTGGACAGGATTCTAAGCAAGAGATTGGACAAGAGATTGGATAGGATTCTAGGCAATAGGTTGGACTAGATGAGTAAGCAAATGGGTGACCCAGAGTGCGCGGTCAACGGTGCGGCAGTACACTACGCCTTCGTGGTCAACCGTATCATGTGAACTGTTGACTCAGAATCGACATGAATCAGATGACAAAATGAGTATGGGAGGGCTCACCCATAGTATGGATCAGATCAGAGAGGTCTACCACAGATGTCGTAGACCCAGAAGCAGAAAGGAAATGCACAGGCATGGGTTGATTGACAATGTTAGGATATGCAAGGGGTGCTTGTGAACGTGGAGGTGGTGGTGTAGGTGCAGTGTGTGCCTCTTGGGTGTTGATGACAATAGCTCCTGTGTCAATCAAGATCTGAACAACATCCCGGAGAGCGTGGCAATTATTAGTCAAATGTCTAGGAGCTCGATGATAATCGCAATATGCATTTGCATCATACAACTTTGGGAGTGGGTTTAGTAGTGGACAACGATTCGAGAGTCACAGAAGCGACACAACCTGAGGGAAGAGGGCACTCAGTGGCCTACTAGGCGAAGTGAAGTCACTTTCAGTGCGACGATCACGCCTCTACTTAGGTTGTTGTCCTTGTCGAGCTGGTGCGACGTGATGCACCGGTTCGACAGTGGAGTGTGTGTGTGTGGTGTGTCGAGAGCTAGGTGCAATCGCTAATTGGTTCAGGTCAAGCTGACTCCCTACTCTAGTAGGCTTCATCGAAGGCTTAATGAAAGCAACGACTGCCCTCTTGCCATTGCTGGCATTGACGGTGTTGTTGTTGACGCTGCTGCTAGAAGAAGTGGCCTACTTGGCGAACGTAGAGAGGGTAGGAAAGTTCCCACCTTTCAACGAACTCTCCACGTGAGTGCTAGCCTGAATCAGTGATGCAAAAGTAATGATAGGTTGAATGCTCAATAGAGCCCCAACATCTGGCTGTGCACCTTGAATAACGATCTCGATGGACTCCTCGTCGGAGGGTCTATCTCTTACTTGTGATGCAAGGGTGCGCCCACGGCCGACGTACTCCCCAAACGACTCATGGGGTTTCTGTCTTGTGGCAACAAGGTCCTCCCTCTTTGGGACCAAGTCGAAATTAAAAGCATATTGGTCCATAAACGCTTGTGAAAGGTCATTCCAAGTCTTGATCGAACCCATGTCAAGCGACGTGAACCACTTGAGGGCTGGACCGGTGAAACTCTTCTAGAAAAGACAGTTCAGTAGCCTCTCATCAGCCTAGAGCTGAGCGAGATCCCCACAATATGCCCTAAGATGTATAATGTGGCAGCCCCTACTGTTGTATTTCTCAAAGTCAGGGATTTGGAAATGTTGTGGGAGTGTCGCCTCTGGAAAATAACAGAGGTCCTGGAATCCGTAGGGCTGGCAGTCGCCTCCCTGCACTTGTCGAAGTGCTCTCTCCAAGTCACCTACCCTAGCACAAAGGGTATCTAGAGCTGCTACCGATGAAGGTGATGCAACATGGGGAACGGCCACATATGCTGTGTGGGTCGCACCTAAGTGCTCCTCCGGGTCCACCGTCATGCCACCTTGTGTTGCAACATGATGGCCAGCATATCCGTGCAAAAGTGATGGGTGTGATTGTGGAAATGAAGGTGCTTGAACTTGATGGTTTGTGGGAGGATGATGAGTAGAAGGTGGTGAGGTAGTTGGTGCGAAGTATGGGAGTAACAACTATTGTAGCGGTACGACGCCAAGCTGCAGGCCCTGAGGATGTTGTACTCTGGCCAAACCGAGGGGTTGGCCACCAGATACTGGAGTAGGATGTTGTGTGGTGAGGTGGTGTGCTTGAGGAAGTGGTGTCACACCTAATGTGGGTGGAATGGGTAGCTGGGGTGAAGGCTGAGGTGGTGGAGCTGAAGGTGATGCCCAGAACACCAAAGTAGGCTGCCAGGGAGCCTCAGGAGCAGTGGCGCCAATAGTAGGCTGGATAGCAAAAGCCATGCCCTCGATCCTTTGGGTGAGGGCCAACAGATACTTTGCCTGTGCGGTAGGAGATCCCTCAGGGAGAGTGACAGGTGGCACAACCGAAAGTTTGGATGTCAAAGACAAGACAGATATAGGTTTCCCTAGAGGCAAGGAACATGTATGGGATGTTGCCACAGTAGGCAGAGTGCTAAAGGAGAACGAAACCTGAGGGAGCGAGGCCTTCAGTGATACATCTGGAACCCGAGCTGGGGTCACGGAGGTAGACTTAGTGCCTAGCTCCAGACTAGCCAATGTCAATGGATGTCCTATGGGGTAGGGGACAGAACCTTCGTGATACACAAAGGGGACAGAGTGAACAGTTAAAGAGACAGCAAACGTAGGTGGGACTGAAAATGAAGTGCCCTCTTGAGAAACAACAGTGGAAAGAGACTCGAAAGTGCGTTGGGCCATAGCTCACCGAGAACGGGTGAGAACCATACTACGATGGAAAACAAGGGGATGAATCCTAGGACAAGCTATCGTCAAAGTGACGAATAACTCGGGAAAAGATGATCAGCTAGGAAGCGTCGCAAACAAGGGAGTCAAGCCAGGAACGCTCGAGCAGTGGCCTAGGAACTCACGCTCTACCTGGAAAAAAGAAAACTTCTAGCGTTAAAACCAGCAATAAGATGCAGTTGTTATGGTGGCATGAATGCACATGCATATGGATGCAACTATCATGCGCTCTCTCACCAACTAAGTGTTTCCTTGAAGGTCACCTACCCCAGGATCACGCATGGGTAAATAGATCTCCGAATCAGGCCAGAAAGTAAAGGTCCCCACTCGAAATCCTGGCCAAAGTGCAGGCAGTAAACAAGTGGTGCATTGGTGGCCTCGTCTCCTGCAATAGCATGGAGTTGTACCCTCTACTAGCACAGACATGACCCAAGACAAGGGGGACAAACTAGCAACACATCCCACGCCAAAGCCATAGAACGAGTTACTAGAATTGTCCTTCGCAAACTGTAGGTGGACTCAGGGGAGAAGAATGCATGCACCTATATGAATGAATCATGCATGTATGCTTTGTGTCTTTTACTTGCATTTTATTAACTAGGGGGAGAGTTCAAATTGGTCTCTAGTTTTGCCTTATTAATTGTTCTCTGAGTTTGTGTGTTTCATTTTAACCAGAAGGGGGAAACAAATATGTCTCTACTCTCCTAAACATGTCAAGTGCGAAAGGGGAAGAAAACACACAAGTAAGGCAGGCAAGCAAGCAAACAACAAACAAAAGGCATGATCATGGCATGTGCAAGTGTCGTGGCATCATGATTGTGAAAAGAAACCATCCATCACATCAAAAGGCAGGATATATAACATGTGTGTGCAGTGATAGAGCAAATGTGTGAAAGAAAGTACGAAAGGCACTCCAAGTAAGAAAACAATCACAAGCAAGGCAAACAAACAAGCATGTAACACCAAAGCCACTAAAAGCAAGTGAAAAGACTAACCTAAAAGTCGGAATCTAGTATCCCCAGCGGAGTCGCCAGTTCCTGTGATCGTGCCCTGGCCCAGGGGCCCATCCAGCACGAAGGTAGTGCCAGAGGGGAGGAGGCCACAGCCATGCCAAGATGGCGAGGGTGCGAGATGGGATGAAAAGGAGAGAAATGGAGTTTCCACCTAGTCTTTTAAGGGAAATACGAGGAAAACCACAAACGAATCACTAAAAGTGAATGAATGAGACGCAAACATGAAGGCCAGATGTCTACTAACCAGAGGATGGATAAGGATTCCTATTACGCACAGGGAAGCTGTTAGGCACCCCCATACGCCCGAGAAGCTCGGTCTTTCTAGTCTAATTCGCTTACATGAGGCTGAATGAATGTTTGCTATGCTTATATTGTGTTCTAATCATGCTGATGTGAGTGCCAAGACAAGACTGGATGGATGTGCAAGACGATGTACAAAAATTACGGAGAAATCCACATGAATTGACAAAATCGCAGAAAATCACATGAAATGACGATATTTTTGTAAAGAACGCCTCCAAAAACCATGTTGATGTGAAAAGGATAAAAAGTCGAGTCAACCTGGGTTCTCGGAATGATGGAAAATGTCGTGAAAATCAAAAAGGGGAAAAATAATACGTGATGGGGTCAAATGTTGGCCCTCAGGCTTGTTAATGTACGCCTTCGGGCGATGAAATCCAAATGAAATAAAAAAAATCTGAAATGTAGGATTAAAACAAATCAAATTGGATGATGTATAAGAAACTCTAAGGACAAAGTGAAAAAAGAAATCCATTAAGGAAAGGCATAGGATGCCGACTCGCCAAATAGGGATACAAATGTGAGGAAAATGGATATGAAATGCATGGACAAATGCCTAAATGAGTAAAAACTCTAAAGGATGGTCTAGACATGGACTATGCAAGACTAGTGCAAAAATTGAGATGTATGCTCATGAATTGGAGGCACAGGGGCAATTTGGCCATTTCCCTAGCCAGATGTGATAAATGTTTGCATGGGAGTGATGCATGGCTTAAAATGTGTGACTAATGCCTACAAGATGTTATTTGCAAGAAACATGGGGGAGAAAATCAACAAAATGATGTAAACACAATAAAGGACAAATATAAGGGCCAAAATGCAAAATTCACAAAATGAGTGAGAATCTCGATGAAAAACATGTTCATGACCCCTATTCTAACATACAAATGATGGGTCCAATGTCAGTGTGGCACAACGATGTAAAAGTTGCACTTGGATAATTTCCTGAAAATTCTGGGTCTAAAGTGTAAAATTCACACATGAGTGCAAATGTGGCTAAAATGTAAGGCTAAGCATCAAATCTCAATGAAAACATGATTGTTGAATAGAATTTGTGATTATATGCAAAACATGAGATGAAATGTGTGAAAATTATTCCAAGATATGCAAGAAAACATTTAAAACCCTAAATAATGGATTTGAAATTAATATAAGGGTCAAAATGTAAATTTTAAGTTCAAGAATGATTTGATGTGAATCCAAGAACTTTTATGCAAAATATCTGGAGCTGAAAGTGATAAAAATTGGGATTTTATGTTGGTTAGTGCAATTATGAAGTTTCCTGAGGTCTAAGATGCAAAATACACATGAAAAACTCATTTTTTTAAGTTTTAGGAGCCTAATGCAAAAGATTAGGACCAAACTATAAAGAAAATTCCATTTTAATAACAGTCAGTGTGAGTTTTAATTATTTTAGGGCTCAGAATGAAAATTTCATAGAGAAAACTTGCTTTAAAAAGTTTCAAGGGCTAAATGCAAATGTTTAAGACCTAAATGTAAGGAAAACATGTTCCAGGGACCTAGATGTGATAAAAACATGCATTAATATGTTATGAATAAAAAAAATAAAACGTTCAGGGGGTCACATGCAAGATTCACAGAGCAAATAAAAGAAATAGATGTATTTTGAAACTTCAGGGACTAAAATGCAAATGTTTGGACCCATATGTAATGAAAAACGACTAAAATGTAATGAAATAAGGACTTAATGACAATAACTCTGAACAAAAGGGCCTGAGCCCAAAAGAAACTCATTAGAAGATCGCCGGCGTCCTCCCTTCGGCGATCTCTCCGATGAGCCTTCGGTGGCCATCCAATGGTGGAAAAAAGGCGTGCAAGGCTGGGGAAGCTTCATGGAGGTGAGCCCAAGCGATTGGGCTAGGCTGGGGAGGCCACAAGCCTCCCCC
>JAMKQA010015184.1:0-23593 GCA_024699735.1 Posidonia australis
CATTTGCATCCCATGCATTCATCCTTTTGTGGTTTTCCTCGTCTTTCCCTTAAAAGACTAGGTGGCGACTCCTTTTTCTTTTTTTCTTTTATCCTTGCACCTTCGCCGTCATCGGCATGGCTGTGGTCTCCTCCTCTCCACCCCTTTCCCTTCGGGTCGGGTGGTTGGTCAGACGGGCACAGTCACAGTAAGTTTCGAACTTACCGGCCAAAAGGAGGAATGGTAAGTTTCGGACATACTGAGCAAGAGGGAGAGTGGTAAGTTTCTGACTTTCTGGCCAAAAGGGAGAATGGTAAGTTTCGGACTTACTGACCAAGTGGGAGTGTGGTAAGTTTCGGACTTACCAGCCAAAATAGGGAATGGTAAGTTTCAGACTTACCGGCTAAGAGGGAGAATGGTAAGTTTCGGACTTACCGACCAAAAAGGAGAATGGTAAGTTTCAGACTTACCAGCCAAGAGGGAGAGTGGTAAGTTTCGGACCTACCGGCCAAGTGGGAGAGTGGTAAGTTTCAGACCTACCAGCCAAAAGGGGGAATGGTAAGTTTCGGACTTACCGACCAAGAGGGAGAGTGGTACGTTTTGGACTTACCAGCCAAAAGGGAGAAGGTAAGTTTTGGACTTACCGGCTAAGAGGGAGAGTGGTAAGTTTTTGACTTACCGGCCAAAAGGGGGAATGGTAAGTTTCAGACTTACCGGTTAAAAGGGAAAGTGGTAAGTCTCGGACTTACCGGTTAAAAGGGAGAATGGTATGTTTCAGACTTATCGGCCAAGAGGGAGAATGGTAAGTTTCAGTCTTACCTGCCAAAAGGGAGAGTGGTAAGTTTCTGACTTACTGACCAAAGTGAAGATTGTTAAGTTTCGGACTTACTGTCGAGAAGGATAATGGTAAGTTTCGGACTTACCGACCAATGGGAGAATGGTAAGTTTCGGACTTACCGGCCAAAATGGGGAATGGTAAGTTTCAGACATACTGGCCAAAAGTGAGAATGGTAAGTTTCAGACTTACCGGCCAAAAGTGAGAATGGTAAGTTTCGGGCTTACCGGCCAAAAGGGAGAATGGTAAGTTTCGAGCTTACTGACCAAGAGGGAGAATGGTAAGTTTCGGACTTACCGACCAAAAGGGGGAATGGTAAGTTTCAGACTTACCGGCCAAAAGGAAGAATGGTAAGTTTCGGACTTACCGGCAAAAGGGTGAATGGTAAATTTCAGACTTACTGGTCCAAAGGGGGAATGGTAAGTTTCGAACTTACCGACCAAACGAGAGAATGGTAAGTTTCGGACTTACCGGCCAAGAGGAAGAATCCCATTCATCTTGGAATGAAATCATAGGGAATGTCTTCTTTGTCCTTTCGGACGCGAATCAGGGAGACAAGGATGCAGGGGTCCTAACCAACTGTTTAGCCAAAAGAATTTGCCAAGGGATCTTATTTAAGTACTAGTGCACCCTTAATCGTCGTTGTTGTGGGAATATCAATTGAAGCTGCCGAGGATCTGTTATTTATGCCCAACGCCATCGTGAATTCAAAGTGTTTGTGAAATACCGACGATGCCTTAGATCTAATGCTTGACTTACTGTAGTGCCCTGCTATAGTTGTCACTTTGTAGTTATGTAATGAATGTCACTTCCCTATAAAAAGATGCACTGACCATCATTTGGAAGATAATTCGCACCAAGCGTTCTCCAAATAGTCCTTCTTTCCACAAAGCAGCTTACATGCCCCTAGTCGAAGGCTCTAGTTTAGTTACATAGTAAGTGGATGTTTTGTTAGGTGCCTGAAACATGACTTTCGATCAAAGAGCAGCTGACATGCCCCTGGTCGAAGGCTCTGGCTCAGTTACACTGTAGCTGGTGCTTTGTATGTGACTTTTAACCAAAGAGCAGTTGACATGCCCCTAGTATAAACGGTGAATGATGCTCAATGGAAACAGAAGCCAAACTAGGAGATACCAAGGCAAAATGGATGCCTCCGGCATCGAGTCAGGCTACCCTAGGAAGTGTTGGGCACCACTCGAAGATGTAAAGACTTGAGGATTATACTAAGACTGTAAGCGCACTTTGAATCACTGAAGTAATCGAGGCAAATTTTTGTTGAGGCCAAAGGCACACTTGTTCACTAACTGGAGGCATGTATATTCATCCACTATCCTGGGCTATACTCTGATGACAATATGTAGTTTGTCTAGGCTGGCCATTCTCTGTTCTACTACTCATTGTGTCATTGTGCTCTGGCTGCAAATATGTACTTGGTTGTGTTAACTTCAGGCATTCTCCGAATAATGTTTACCACACCTGAACTGTTGCAGAAGAATTGTTGTCACACTCCAGATTCTGCAAGTCCATGTAGCTCATGCACTAACTGGTGTCCTTACTGTATATGCACTTTGACCAAAGAGTAGCTGAAATGTCTCTGGCTAAAAGCCCTTGGCAAAAATCCTATTGAACAAATCCTTATGCAAACAACAAGATTCATCAAAGCAAAATTGTGATGATTATGATTACTATGTTAGACTATATTATTGTGAGCAATTTAATTATTTAAGAGTGACCTTTTGTTTGATCAAGAAATGCATGCCTTGTGATTCTAGCTGCTTGTTATCTGCATCTATTGCTTTGCTTGTTCAATGAGTTCATTATCTGTATCATTTGCTTGTTTAGTTTAGTTGTTTGTTTGCCCTCAGTTAGGCTAGAAAGTTGTATGCCTGTTATCGGAGGATGACTCCTTCGACTCAGTTGCCACTACAGAGACTCGCAAGTCATCAGGTGGCTCTCGCTAGGTAGTGGTGCCACTCGAACTCACTGTAAAGTAGCGTAATGGACCTGGCTCCATGCCAAACTCTTTAAGGTCCAGCATCTGCTTTTTCTTTTCGAAATCATTGTCTTTTCTTTTACTCCCTCGTAGACGTGCGGTTTCACTCTAACCTTGTCTTGGAGTTAATAAGCGCTCGATCAAGAGGCCTTTATTGTAAGAGGGTGGGTCAGTCCCTCAAAGGTGTGATTTTACTGAGTGCGTACTCCAACTCTTCTCCAAGGTATGGTAAGGGTAGAGCTACAACGCACGCCTCTCACTCTTGGGCTGACTTCTGTCTTCGCCTTCAATCTTCTCTATTCTTTTATGCCCTTGCGAATGTATGCTTTCTTTTCTGGCTCACACTCTCAGTCACTCCTAACATTTTATCTCCCTCTTGGAGGTGCAGGATCCTTGCGGAGCTTGGACATTTCATCTGGCTTTGATGTTTGGTGGCTTCCTTGCCAACTTGATTGTCTAAGTAGTGACAACTGAAGAGAGATAATCCACTCTAACATAGGCGAGCTTTTCCAATTTTTCATCATTGGGCAGAATGTTATTGACAAGCAAACTACCCTTTTTAATTGTTCTTGATGTTTTTCCCTGTTTTGTGTTTTTTTTTTGTTTTTTATCTTCTCTTTTTTTTATCTTTTGTGATTTTCCTATTTTTTGTGTTTTGGTATATGGTGATGCAAAAAGAAAAAAACAAAGGGAACAAAGGAAAAGGATACAACTCTAGTCCTTGTTGTTGCTGTTTTGCCGATGCCATTAGGGTTCAAAGTAACTCTTAGTAGTGCCACGGGAAACCAGAATCAAGGCAGGCGTAACTGAAGCCATCAAACCATTATTGGAACTGAGACTGTCCATGTGAATGCTGAATCTGTGGTGACATTAGGACTGTATCTCTGTTGGAGTTGACATCTACTGTAATGGCTGCCTCCTACTTGATCCAGGGTATTTGCACATGCTAGGTCAGATCGGTGCATGGCAAACTGGCAATCTTTATGTCAGACCCCCCGCAAAGGGACAAGAACAAAAGTGGCACACTTGAGTGTAGACACCCCGATTTTGAGGTGGCTCATAGATAAACTCACTGAAGATGTTATTTTGGATGCGGTAAGCCCAACCACTTTCAAATCCTATTTGACACTTTAACCAGCCAGAGATCAGTGCATAGACCGACCACAAGCTTGTAGCAAGCCCGTGGTCTAATTAGCAATTCAGGCAGCAAGTGGAGAGCACCAATGTGGAGCACTAGATTGGAGCATCCAGCAGGAGCACCACAGTGGCGCACTAAGATGGAGCACCAAGATGGCGCACCACCTTGGCGCACCAAGCAGGCGCACCACCACTTTTCAAGGTGCTAGCTGCTGGCTTTCCATCTTCTATGCTTGTAACCATCACCTGCGGATATTCCTTGTGAATCTACACAAGGCTGTTCATTTTCGAGGCTGTTTGCATCCCATTGGAGTTACCTTGTTGAGATTCTATAAAAAAAGCCATCCATTAGCAGCCTTTTGGCTCACTTGGCAACTCATCTCTCTTGGCTGAGCTACCTACACTCTCTTGGTTAATCCACTCACCTACTCTCAACAACCTACTCTAGTTTCCAGAGGATTTTCATGCATCTCAGAGAATTCCCAGCTGATCCAAAGCAATAGGGAAGTATTATCTTGAGCCATCCAAGGAGGAAACATCTTAAGCAAGGTAGGATCTCTACTATCACTTTATATAAACTCTAGATAATAAACTGAATAAAGCATGCAACTAACTGGATGTATGATCTATTAGTAATCTCTTTTTCGTGTCTTTTATGATAAGTTGGATTCTCCTACATGTGTATTCATAATGCTTTTGTGTCATGGTAATTCCTGCAATATGTGGTTTCTGTTTTACATAATGAATCATGATTCCATGCAAATATTAGCCATGAAATGAACTGTAAACAAACTCTTTGCATGTTCGTCATCTTTACATGTTTGTTAAGTTAATCAAACTATTGCATAATCCTTAGAATCCACCAAGCAGTAATTGTAGCCCATGTAATCCATGAATAAGTGATTTAAGGAGAAATAATAAAACGGTTTTCATGCTTGCTTATTCATCATATTTGAGTTCTCTAGCATCTAAATACTTAATCTGGATAGAGTTAACCATATTCATCTCTTGCATCTGGCCCAGATTCTGAAATCAGACTGCAATCTAATTCAAAATTTCTGGGGTGCACCAAACTAGAGCACCTATATGGCGCACTAGGGTGGCCCACCTAACCAGAGCACCATCCTAGTGCACCAGTCTGGTCAGAGAATAAATCATCAACTTTACATCATGATCTGCATGCTTTTCTGGGTGTTTTAAACTTTGATGTTTTTGGTGTTTATTCTCTGATATGTCATGTCTTTGTATGCATGATTTCAACCTAAGATAGAACTGTTTTTATGACTTTTTCATCTTGCATGTTCAGCCTGTTGTTGTAATCTGGTGAATTGATTGCCCCATGAACTCCCGTTTGGGAGATGCTTATGCAACAGTCCATGATCCAGATCTGGATAACATGCCTAAAACTTATTGATTTTATTCATCATAAGGGTGGTGTGGTCTTGTGTGAGGCATATAGCCCCTGAGCACAATACCCATATTGTGTTTTCATGCTTGGATTTTGATAGGTACTCATGATGCATTTTCTGATGAGTTTGCGAGTTTACAGGATTTTATATTGCATGGCATTAGGCTAGTTTACTATCTGATCTGTGATTTTCTCTAGCACACCTTTCTGGCACATCAGTAGAGCACATAGGTGGTGCACCAGTCTAGTGCATCAGTAGAGCACATAGGTGGTGCACCAGTCTAGTGCATCAGTAGAGCACATAGGTGGTGCACCAGTCTAGCGCACCACACAAGCGCACCTGCCTATTTTCCACTGCATACAGTAGCTCTTGGCATGGTGTTTAGCATGTTTTCCGATCTAATCTTCCTTTGGTTTTCTCTGGGTGTCTTCTTGGACATATCAGGATGACTCCACTCTGTTTTCAGCCATTTTTATGCATGATAGTTCATGTTTTGCATATAGTAAAGTGAGGATGAAAATCACTCTTTGTTGTTAGATCTTTGATCATATCTGTTCAATATCCTTGCACCAGTGCTTGACCCAACGCACGGGTGACCTTTCTGAGCATTAGGACACACCCTACAACCCATGCACCCAAGTTTAGCATAGGGCACCACTCATATATAGCATTGCATTGCATATCGCCCTCGGGCGTACAGAAAAGGCTGAAAAGCCGACATTCCATATAAGTAAACGAAAAAACCCATTAAAAGACCAATTTTCGGGCGCACGAGGGTGCCTAATACCTTTCTCGTGCGTAACAAGGATCCGTGCCCATTTCTGGTTTATGAAGACCTTTTCTATTGGTTTTATCGCATGATTTGAATGTTTTTAAGCGGTTTTCCTCGTCTTCCATTTTAAAATAGACTAGGTGGCGACTCCTGCATTTTTACTATTATTTTTCTTATTTTGCCATGACTTTGCCAACCCTCACACATTTGGCCTTTCGCGCCAAGCACGAGGCTGTCGCTGGCATGGTTACAATGAGTGTCGCCGGACAGAACCGAGAAAAGAAAAGATGACAAACTAGGCAAATGGGGAAGAAGAACAAGAGCGGCACACACATGTGCTGCCAGTCAAAAGCAGAGAGAGGACAAGCTAGGAAAAAAGAGGCCTGATAGATTCCCTGAGAAAAAAACTGGGAGAAAGAGGAAAACCCTTGACGTTCCAATATCCTCGGAGCTTGCAGACTTAGACACGATAGGGTCGACTATTCTAGGGTGTGCACGTGTGTATGCAAGTGTGTGTGCAGGTGTATGTGCATGCTGCCTCCTGTGTGTTGACGACAATGCCACCATTGTCAATCAAATCCTGGACAGCATTCCGGAGAGTGTGACACTTGTTTGTCAAATGTCCACGAATGCGATGGTATTCGCAAAACAAGTAAGCTGTATACCACCTAGGAAGCGGGTCCGGTGGTTGATGAATCTTTGGTAGCCGCAGGAATGGCACAACCTTGGGAAAGGTGTCGCTCAACGAATCCTCGAGTGGGGTGAAGTCTCTTTCCTTACAGCGAGGTCACCTTTGCCGTTGTTGCTGCCCTTGCAGAACTGGCACGACACAACATGCCAGTTCAACGATGGTGTGTGAATGTGTAATGTGTGCAAACCTAGATGCTGGTGAGGATGGAGACAAGGATGTTGGTACTGTGCCAACAACAAAGGTCCCACTGTCAATCAAAGTCTGTATGACATCCCACAGAGGCTAGCATTTATTAGTCGAATGCCCCGAGGCTTGATGATAATCGCAGTATGCGCTCGCGTCGTACCACAGAGGGAATGGAGTTGGTGGGGACGTGGATTCGGGAGTCTCAGAAGCGACACAACCTAACGAAAAACAGCACTCAGCGGCTCACCTAGTGGAGTGTAGTCACTTTCAACGCGACGGCCTCGTTTCTTCTTAGGTTGCTGTCCTTGTTGAGCCGATGCGACGAGATGCACTAGCTTGACAGTGGGAGGTGCATGCCTAGTGTGCAGTGACGACCAACATGTTGGAACCTGATCCTGATGTTGAGGTGGGTTCTGAATATGCTGTGTTGTGTGTGGTGTTGAGCGCGAGAGCAACAGCTGTGGCACTGATACAGCTCTGGGTGACGGACTCAAGAAATGTTGTACTCTCGCACAACTAATGGGTTGTTTCCTAGGTGACTGTGATGCATGTTGTGACCAATGCGATTGTGGTGCAAGAGGCAGAGATAACGCCCCTATCGTCGGAGCAATGTGATACTGAGGCGATGGTATGGGCGATAATGTAGTGGGGTGAGCCTGCAATGCTATAGTGGTTTGCACTGGAACCTTAGAGGTCGAAAGAGGACTCTCAACACGATGAAGAGAAAGGGCCATGCGCTCGAACCCTCGGGCCAAAGCCCTCAAGTAATGAGCCTGTGTGGCCAAAGACCCATCAAAAGATAGGATAGAAGGCAAGAGCGGAACAGGAATGGCCCTTAAAACAGATGAAACCATAGCTGGTTGATCTCCTGAAACAAGAGGGCCCAAGAGATTGGGTGCAGTTGGCAGAACTTCTGGGACCCGCATGGTAGTCACCGTAGTTGAATCAGTGACAAGCCCTAAACTGGCTTGTGTCTACCACTGTCCCGGAAGTGGGGATAAGGATCCTCCACAATTCCCAAATCGGGACGCATAGAGAGATGAAAAAGCAGTCAAAGTAAGAGAAGGAGGACTTGAGTGTAGGACCACCTTCAAAACAATAACTGGAGGCTTGCGGGTCTGTGGGGCCATGGCTAACCGCAAGCGAAACAAAAGGAGCTGCGGAAAAAAGACAAACGCACGAACTCTAAGACGAACTACAGTCAAAAGTGACCAATAGCTCGAAAAAGGCAAGAGAAAACAACTACGGGAGGCCGCCGGCGATAGAGACACCCAAGCTCCTAGCTGAGGACCTCGCAACAAGCTACCTGGGAAAACAGGCAGGAGAAACAGGTATCAGAACTTGGACAACGACACAAAGACAAATGCGAGTTATTAAAGTGGCATGCAATGACACACAATGCAGATGAATGCCCTAAAGTGCACTCTCTCACCATGCATGTCCCATATGAGGTTGACCACACGGGACGCACTCATGGGTTTTAGGTTTTGACTAGGGTCAAAAAAGTAAGGTTCCTGTTCTAAACCTGGGCCGGAGTGCAGGCAGTGAACGAGTGGTGTGTTGGTGGCCTCGTCTCCTATAGTAGCATGGAGTTGTACCCTCTACTAACACCGACACGGCCCCAGACAAGGGGGGACAAACTAGCAACATGCCCTACGCCAAAGTTATAGAACAGGATGCTAAGATTGTCCTTCGCAAACTATGGGTGGACTCAGAGGAGAGGATGCATGCCCTATATGATCAATCATGTGATATGCTTTTGTGTCTTTTACTTGCGTTTTATTAAACCATAGGGATTTGTGAGCATTTGTCTCTAGTTATGCCTTATTATTTGTTTATCTGTGCTTGTGTGTTTTATTTTAATCAGATAGGGAAGCAAACATGTCTCTACTCTCCTAATCACGGCACATACAAAGAAAGGGAAGAAAAAACACAATCATGGCATCTAAAAAGACAATCGACAAGCAAAAGGCATGAACATGGCATGTGCTGGTGAAGTGCTTACAAGTAGGTGAATAAAAGCAAGTATTGACAAAAAAAAGCATGAATTAAGTCATGTGCATGTGTAGTGACATAGCAATAGTGTAAAAAGGCACAAAAAGGCTTGTTCAGTCAAATATGTACAAGCAAACAAACATCAAGTATATAGACCAAAGACAAGTAAGAGAACCAAAATGAAAGCTAGAATCTGGTTATCCCCAACGGAGTCGCCAATTCCTATGACCATGCCGGTGGAACCCTGCACGACTCTCCTTACCGGTGCATGGAAGCACACGAGGAGTCCCGATATGGTCACGGCGAAAATGGTAAACCCGGAGAAGAAGACTATACTCGGAAACACCAAGGAAAGATAGGAAAAGATAAGGAAAGGAGTCGCCACCTAGTATTTTAATGGAAAGATGAGGAAAACCAAAAACAAAAGAAAACCAAGAAGGAAACAAGATGAAGAAAACATGTATGCTCCGTGCCTAATGGATGTAATGCACAAATCAATACGAGCCAAAGAAAGGGTAAGGACTCGTGTTACGCATGGGGAAGGGGTTACGCACCGCCATACGCCCGAGGAACTCGGTTCGTCTAGGTTTCTTACTTGCTAAATGGTCTATTGGATGTGTGCTTGCTTATTCTGAATGTGTATGCTAAAGATGACTAAAAAACATGCCAAATCAAATAGAAGAAAAGAAATAAAGGAAAAAAGATAATCCGAGGGACAAATGTAGGCATGGAGAATGCCGCTTTACTGTACGCCCGTGGGTAATGAGGAAAATCGTGAAAATCGAGAAACTCTCGAAAAACGCCTCGTAAATCAGTCGAAAAATTAAATTGGGGAAAATAATGCTCATTCGGGACAATGTCAGCATTGTTTAGCCTGTTAATGTACGCCCTTGGGCGATGGAAAGCCAAATCAAGTCAAAAATCCCGAAAATCGGAAGAAATCCGGGAAACGATAAAAAAACCAAGCTTGAAAAGAGTTAGAAATGCATACACGATGTAAGGAAGAAATCACGAGAAAACATGCATGAAAAATAGCAACAAAATGTGCAAAATGCATGTGAGAGTGTAAAAATGTGAATCCAGGGGCTTTAATGCAAAAAACCCAAATTCTGAATAAAAACTAAAATTCTAAAGTTAAATCATCAAAAATACGTAAAAAAAACCCATTTCGTGTAATTTTGAAGAAATCTAGGGTCAAATTTGCAAATCTGTGCATTTTTTGTCATTTTGAAGTTTCTTAGGGGTCAAAATGCAATTTTACCACTAAAACATGTATTTAATGCAATTCTGTGGAACTTCAAGGTAAAATATGCAAAAAAAGAGTCAATGTTTGAAAACAGAAAATTTTAGGGGCTGACATATAGATTTACCCTAGAAAATATGCATTCAAAAGAATTTTAATGAAGATTAAGGGTTTAAATGCAATTTAACCAAAGAAATATGCATTCAGAATTATTTTATTGAAGCTTAGGAGGTTTAACTGCAATTTAACCAGAGAAATATGCTTTCAGAGGTATTTTCATGAAACTTAGGGTTTTAAATGCCTGGAAAACAAGGGGGCATTTGTTTGACCTTTAAGCCTAGAAAACATTATTAGGAAAGCTCAAGGGGCACATTGCAATATTTTAAGTTCAAACTTTATTCAAGCGATTAAAAAGAATGTGTAGGGACCTAAAAGTAAGGGAAAGGATTTATTTGTAATAAAATGAGGACCTAAATGTAACAAAATACAGGTTTCAAAAATTTAATTAAAGAAAACTTATTTTTATTTTTTTCCTAAAAGGAAAAGAGTCGACGGCTGCCAGCGATGGAACTCTACGGGATCCCAAAGAGTCGGAGGGGCACCCAAAGGCTATCCCATGGCCTGATCTAAGATCAAACCTTACGGGAAGCAAGAAGAGAAGAGGGGGAGATGATCCAACGGTCCGGATCGAAGATCTAATGGCTAAAGCGAGCCTCCCAACTCCCTCGCCGTCAGGGCACTCCGATGACAGCGTCGGAGAAGAAGGAGGCTGTTGGAGGGCTGCGGCACAAGATCCAGAGGTCAAGGAAGCTTGGAGGCGACATGTGGAGCATTCCTCTTCCATTAGGAGCCAAAATGGAGGAAGTTCGTGCGATGTTGGGTTCCGGCTGTCATCGTCATTGTCTTCTCCGGTGAGCGAGGTTGCAGAGGTGATCCAGGGCTCGTGGCTTGGATCTGAAGGCTCCAAAGCACTGGGGGCGTGCCGTGGAACGTTCCTGGAGGCTTGGAGAGGCACAGAGATGCAGGAGGCGCGCGATCAGAGGCTGGTTTCTGTCGTCTTCTCTGGCGACGGTGACGATACGCAACTTTGGCGATCTTCTGGTGGAAGCTTTCGTAGCGACTGGAACGCCATTTCGAGGGGTGGAGAACCAAGAGGGATGTCTAGGAAGGAGATTCGAGCAACCTAGGACCATGGCCAAGCCCTAGACTCGCGCTCCCACCCAAGCCGCTGGAAAATCACTTCGGCGAGGCTTGGGAGTTCAATTCCGACCAGAGGAGACCTCTGGATCTGTTGGAATTGAACAACGAAGATAGAGGGGGACCTAGGAGTGCATTCTTAACATGTATGGAGGTCTGCAGAGGGCGTACCTAGTCTGGCAGTGAGGTAGATCGTCGAAGCATGTTGGAGACCACCAGAGCTTGCCGGAGACGACTGGAAACTTAGAATTCTCCCCTCCACGAGCTTCCTCCTTGCTCCAGGGTCACTCTGGTAGCTCTAATTGGGAGAAAAAGCTATGAGAGGCTCCTCTCTCAATTTTCTTTCGCACCTCTCCCTTTTTCGCTCTATTGCCGTCCTTTTATAGGTGAAGCTCCGGCAGTTGTAACAACCTGCATTGACCTGTAACCAAGTCCTAACAGCTAACCAACTCCATAACAATCTAAAACCTCCTAATAGACTAACCACTTGTAACAAACTTGCTGTCCCCCACGCACTCCCACTGCCTGCCCAAACACTAACAGCGATCGATGGTCGTGATGAGGGAGCCAGAAAGGTGCGCCTGTCTGGTGCACCAAAGAGGTGCGCCTGTCCGGTGCGCTTGTATGGTGCGTCTGGTTCACCGGAGTCGAAGAAGATGACCGGAGTAGCCTGGTGAAGGGACTAGAACTAGCTGGCGTGCACTGGAACACTACCAGAGGAACACTCTGAGTTCCGGGATCTCTCTTCCTCTTCCTCACACTTCACACTGTCGTCCCTTCTATAAGCGAAGGCCCGGCGACTATAACAACCCATAACAGATTTGACAAAATCCTAACAACTAACCAACTTCGTAACAAACTAATGATTCCCCTAACCAACTAGCATCTTGTAACCTCCATGCTCTTCCCCACACACCCTCCTTGCTGCCTGCTCAAGCGCCGACAATGATCGATGGTCGCCTGAGCTCGTGACGATGCATCCGGTGGCACTGGTTCGTGGAGGGCTCGAGCTTGGTTAAGGCTGCTGCTGAGCGACATGGTGAAACAGGCTAGAAGGGATGAGAACGGACAAAAAGGATGGGCTATGGCTGGATCATGGCTTCACCCTCTTTATGCTCCTTCTATTGCATAAATTGCAATGGGTCTTCACAAGGCTGGTGAAGGCATTGGCCAGGTCATGGAGTGGGGCACGACAAAAGTGGGAGCTTTGTGCATTGGAAAATGATTTATGTATTAGCATGGAAGAATGGCTGGTTAGTTTAGAAGAAGAAGAAGAAGAAATGGGTTGAAGTATTGTGGGCCTTCATGGGCCTAAGTGGGCTTGCTTGAGCTTTGGTGGATTTTAATGGGCTTTGGTGGACTTAATGGGCCTTCAAGGGCTTTGGTGGATTTTAATGTGCTTGTGTGGACTTAATGGGCCTTCATGGGCTTTGGTGGATTTTAATGGGCTTGGTGGACTTAATGGGCCTTCATGGGCTTTGGTGGATTTCAATGGGCTTGGTGGACTTAATGGGCCTTCATGGGCTTTGATGGATTTTAATGGGCTTTGGTGGACTTTAGGACTTAATGAGTTCATTTGTGATTAAAAGCCCAGCTACCACACTTTCATCCTGCAAACCTACAAAATTAAGGTGTCTACACATGGTCACAGGAACTGGCGACACCGTTGGAGATATTAGACTCTGGCTTTTGTTTGGCTTCCGGCTTGTCTTTGCTTTTGGCTTGCTTGTTGTTGTGCCTCTGCTACTTTAGCATATTTTGTTCTATTCTTGCATGATGTGATTGGTGCATGCCATATGATTGGTGGATGTTTCTTGCACACTTATTTATGCCACCACACATGCACATACCATGATATTTTCCTTTTGATGTGATGGATGTTTTGCTTTCACCATCAAGATAAAACATACATCCACATGCCATAATCATCCCTTTTGCTTGTTGTATTCTCACATGCATGTCACATGTTTGCATCCTTTTGCCATATCTTTGCCATGCTTAGGAGAGTAAAGATGTGATTGCCTCCTCCTAGCCTAAACTAAAAAATACAAGCATAGAAAACTAACAATAAGGCGTAACTAGTGACAAATTCATACTTTTTCCCTTGGTTTAATAACATGCAAGTAAAACACATAAAAGAATACTTGCATGATTGATCATATAGGTGCATACATCTTCTCCTCTCCAGAGTCCACCCTTTAGTCTGAGAAGGGCAATTCTGGTAACCCATTCTATGGCTTCAACATGGGACAAGTTGCTGGTTTGTCCCCTCTTATCTGAGATCATGTTGGTGTTAGTAAAGGGTATAGCTCTTTACTATTATAGGAGACAAAGTCCCCAACACACTACCCATTCACTGCCTGTGCTTTGGCCTCAATATAGGGCAAGGACCTTTACTTTCTACCTTGAGATGGAGACTGAAAAGCCCTTGAGAGAGTTCCGAGTAGCCAACCTTTTAAGACACACCAAGATGGTGAGTGAGGGCATCTTAGTCGCATTCATATTCATGTGCGCCATTCATGCCACCCTAATAATATTTGCATTGTGTCTTTTCTTGTTGACCTTTAGGTTCTAACACCCATTTTGCGATCTCTATCTACAAGTCCATGTGTGAGTTCCTTAGCCAGAGTTTGTGTGTTCATTTTACTGATTCTCCATCTTCAATACTCTCTCGACCATCCTTTCCCCAAGTTATTCATTGTTTCCGACGATAGCTCGTCATAAACTCCGTCCTCCTTCTTACTGTCGCAATTCTTTTTGCACTCGCTCTCAAACTATAATGGCCCAGAGCGTCAGTGAGCCACTCTCCTCTGTTGCTCAAGAGGGAATTTCCGTTTTGGTCCCTCCTTCCATCGTCTTGACTTTAGTTGTTTCCTCCTCTTTGCCTCATGACAATCGCTTTATGTTGAATGGGGTTTCCTATCCTCAGGTTTTGGGACACTGGCAAACCCTGATCGGTTTAGAGCCTATCACTAAGTCAGTTACGGTGACTACCACATGGGCCTTGGAAGTGCCAGTCTCCTCTCCTCTTCAGGGCTTAGCCTCTTCTAGTTTCTTACCTACTACGACAGTTCCTTTGGTAGGTTCCCTTCCTATTGGGCAGTTTGGGTTTCAGCCTACTTTTACATTTATCGCGCTTTCGATACTGGCCCTCGGTAATGCTGTTGATGGTCCCCGACCATGTAGGCCCAGCATCTCCTAACCTTTGCCCAGAACTTGCAGGGCATGACCCTCTCTTTGGATCCTTCCTTGCTACCATCTATCACTCCTATTTCCAAAGTTCCTCTGCAACTTGCTCCTGTGTTTCAAGATGCACCCATCACACCACCACCGCTGCCATCGCCCCAGCTTCTCACAACACCAGTGATGGGATCATCTACTCTGCCTCCTATTCTACCACAACACTACTCACATCATGCAACTCCTACCTTTAGTGGCCATCCTTTTGGACTGGTTGGAGCACAACACCCCATTAGTTCATTGCCTAGGGTCATCCGAGTGCAACAGCTGCTACTCCCGCACTCAACACCACTCACTACACAGCATACCCCCTATCTATCATCCGTGGATCAGACACTAGTTCCTTCATACATGCCACAACACCCTACACCAATGCACAGATACACCTCCCATCCCACCATTACACTAGGTACCGAGATGGTGGATCCGGAGGAGCACCTTGGTGCGACCCACATAGTGTACATCAAACCCACCCCAGCTACACCTTCTTGGATAGTAGTGGCCCTAGATGCTCTCCTCACTAGGATGAGTGATCTAGAAAAAGCACTATGTGTAGTGCAGGGCAGAGACCGCCAGCCTTACCATTTCTGAGACTTCTGCTACTTCCTAGATGCTACTCTCCCACCAAACTTCGACGTCCCGAACTTGAAAAAGTATAGTGGTAAAGGCTAAGGCCATACTACAGAGACCTTGCTCAACTTCAGGCTGATGAAAGGTTGTTGATCTGCTTGTTCTAGTAAAGTCTTACTGGTCCTACCCTAAAGTGGTTTGCCTCTTTAGACATGGCTACAATAAAGACCGGGAATGACCTTAGTCAGGCATTCCTAGAGCAATACTCCTTTAATCTGGACATGGTCCCAAAGCACGAGGACCTAGTCGCCACCAAGCAGAAGCCCCACGAGCCATTTGGGGAATATTTTGGACACTAATGTGCCTTGGCTTCATAGGTTTGCGATAGACCCTCCGACGAGAAGTCTATCGAGATGATAATCCATGGAGCATAGCCAGCCACTGAGGCTTTACTTAGTATTCAGCCAATCACAACATTTGCATTTCTGATTTGAGCAAGCACTCGCGAAGAGGGCTCACTATGAAGTAGTAGCTTTCCCACCCTCACCGCATTTGCAAAACAGGCTACCATGCTTAGCCATAACGTCGGCCCCAACAATAGCAACGGCTTCAACGCCAATTACTCCTAACAGAGGCATCTTCTCATGAAATTTGTGGCGTACATTGGATCCCCAACTATGCCTGTTAATGTGCTGAGCATGCCTATTCAGAATTAGGTAGTATACAGTCCAATACCTAGGACACCCCACACATCACATATCACCACCATCGTTGAGCCAATGTACCCTCCCACAGCGGCAAGGTAAGGACAACACCAAGGGTAGAGATGGCCTTGTTGCCTCGAGCGAGACTATACTCCACTAGAGCCTTTAAGTGTCATTCTTCCCAAGGTCGCGTTGTTGCTGAAGCTTTCGAAAGTTCATCCACCGTTGAATCCTCTTCCATTGTGGTTGTAGGCACCCCAATTTTGAAGTCATTTGGTAGCAGGCTCCTCCGGATGATGCTCTGGTCGCAACCACCAAAACACTAGCCCACACAAGTCCAATTAGGCCCACACTAGCCCACCTGACCCAATTAAACTTAAAATCCAATAAAACCCACTTAAAATCCAATAAAAACCCTAATTAATCAGATTCTAAACCCTAATCAAGTGAAAAGAAATTAAATCAATTTAAAATCCATTAAATAAGACAAAAACCCTAATTCAAGCTTAATTCAAATTAAATCACTTAAAAATCCAAATAAATAAGTAAAAATCCTAATTAAAGTTAAAATCCACTAAAAATACTAATTAATAAAAATCCAAAACCCTAATTAATCCAAAAACCCTAAATTCATAAAAATTAAAACCATCAAATCCATAAAAATTCCAAACCCATAATAAAATAAGAAAACCCAAAATAATTGAAACCTTGATTCAAAATCAGCTAATTAAACTTTCATCACAAACTTAATTAAAATCATAAAACATAAATAAAAAGTCCAAAATAAAAATCGAAACAAAAATCCAATTAAAAAGCCCAAAACCCAAGCCCAATAAGCCCAACACTATTTCATTTAAGAATTCAATTCAAAATTTTAGAAAAATCAAAAAATAATTCCGACGACCCAATTTTTCCGGCAAAAACTCCGACTAGCAATCTCGAGAAATCCAGAGCGAATCTCAGCCTCCAAGATACTTGGCCAACCACCTCCAACTCACGCCCGATCCAACGACGCTAATGGACTGAGGGGAGGAGGATCAACGATGGAGAACCGACTCGTCAGAGTATAAAGCCCCTCGCCGTCGACAAAAAAAAAAAGAAACTCTTTCCAGAAACCCTTTCCAGAGTATTTTGCAGACCTCTTGCGAGCCTTCAGGCCCCACACCAGCGACCCCTGAGCCCAGCCAGAGCCTCCCATCCGAGTTTCCCTCAGCCACTAACCATCGGTGGGCAGATCAGAGCTTCACCGGAGCACCTTGCCATCGACCCATCGCCGGAGTTCGTGGGACAGCCACCCAGGTACTCTCCTACCCTTCCTCTTCCATCCAGAGCATGCATCCATAGATCCCTTAGAATTCTGGGACGTGCCACGGCAGAGCCAAGCCCCCAGCACGCCGTCGCCTCCCCTATCGGTGGTGGGTTCACCAGCACCGGCGATCCACAGGCAAGGCCCCCAAGGGCCCTTCCCCTCTCCCCTCCTCTCCTCTCCTCCTCTATGCCCCCTTCCCAGAAGAAGCCCGCTCGCCTGTGCCGTCGCCATCGCCACCACTGCCGCTGCACGCTGTCGAGGTGCCCCATGCCGCTCCGACGCCTCCTGTTCCAAGCCAAGGCCTCCGGAGGACTCTTCGCCACGCGTCGAAGCCTCTCGCGCCACTCCACCGCTGCCATAGCCCCCGCAACGCCCGAGCCACCGCGGCAGATCCCCTCACCGGAGCGCGAGGTGGGGGGAGCCTTCCAGGCTCTACCAATGCTCCCCAGAGCTCCGTCGTACCGCCATGATGCTCCTCCGGCCTTCTCGCCCCTTTTCATCCCTTGGAGAGCCTCCAGGAAGTCACTGGAGAAGATCGCCGGTGATAGAGTGCCGGTGATCTTCGAATGGGCCTTTTATGGCCCATTCATGTTAGTTTTTGATTATTACTTTTAGTTCCTCTGTTTATTACATTTCAGTCATTTTTTATTACATTTGGGTCCAGACATTTCATTTTGATCCCTAACGTTTTAAAATAGTTTTTATTTCTTTATTTTGCCTGTGAATTTTGCATTTGACCCCCTGAAGAGTTCATCTTTTAATTCTTAACAAATTGATGCATGTTTTTATCACATTTAAGTCCTTGAAATTCACATTTAGCCCCTGAATGTTTTAAAAACAAGTTTTCTCTGTGAATTTTACATTCTAAACCCTGAATATGTTTAAATTACATTGATTATCATGAAAATTGAGTTTTTATCACATTTAAATCCTAAAAATTTACATTTAGGTCCTTGAAGCTTTTTGAAATACTTTTTTCTCTAGGAATTTTGCAATCTGAGGCCTGAATTATTCAAAAATCACACTGTCCATCAAAAAAGTTGATTTCTCTTTACAGTTTGGTCCTGAAAATTTGCATTTAACCCTTAGAACTAAAAAAAATGAGTTTTTCACTGTGAATTTTGCATTTTAAACCTCTGGATTCTTCATAATTACTCTAACCAACATAAAAGCCTCATTTTTATCACAATCAAACCTTGAGATTTTGCAAAAAAGTCCATGGATTCACATTAAATCAATTTTGAGCATAAAATTTACATTTTAACCCTTAGATTAATTCCAAATCCATCACTTAGGGTTTTAAATGTTTTCTTTCATGTTTTTGGGACATTTTTCACTCATTTCGCCTCATATTCTGCATTTAATCATTGATCCCATTTAGAAATCATGTTTTCACTGATATTTGATCCTTAGCTTTACATTTTGGCCACATTTGCACTTATGTCTGAATGTTGCACTTTAGACCCTAGACTTTTAGGAAATTACCCACGTGCAACTTTTACATCCCTATGTTACATTGACATTGGACCCATCATTTGAATGTTAGGATAGATGTCATGAGCAGGTCTTTTTCATCCAATTTCTCATTCCTTTCTATGATTTTTGCATTTTGACTCTTATGTTTGTCCTTTATCGCGTTTACATCATTTTATTGATTTCCTCCTCCATGTTTCCTGCAAATAACATCTTCTAAACATTTGACACACATCTTGACACAACTTAGGCCATGCATCATTCACATGTAGGCATTTGTCTCCTTTGGCTAGGGAAAATGACCAAATTGCCCCTGTGCCTTCAATTCATGAGCGTACATCTCAGTCTTTGCACTCAGTCTTGCATATTCAATTCATGAGCGTACATCTCAGTCTTTGCACTCAGTCTTGCATAGTCCATGTCTAAGCTATTCTCTAGAGTTTTTGCACATTTAGGCACTCGTCCTCATGTTTTTTATTCTTTTTCTTCATATTTATCCCCATTTGGCGAGCCGACATCTTATGCCTTTCCTTCATGGATTTCTTTCTTCACTTTGTCCTTAGGGTCTCTTATCTATTATCCGATTTGATTGGCTTTAATCCAATATTTCAGATTTTTGATTTGATTTGGATTTCATCGCCCAAGGGCGTTCATTAACAAGCTTGAGGGCCGGCATTGTCCCCACTACGGATTATTTTCCCCTTTTTGATTTTCATGACTTTTTCCATGATTCCGATTCACTTTGTCTTCAGAGTTTCTTATCCGATATCCGATTTGATTGGCTTTGATCCTACATTTCAGATTTTTGATTTGATTTGGATTTCATCGCCCAAGGGCGTACATTAACAGGCCTGAGGGCCGACATTTGTCCCCACTACGGATTATTTCCCCCTTTTTGATTTTCATGACTTTTTACATGATTCCGATTCACTCTGTCTTCAGAGTTTCTTATCTATTACCTGATTTGATTGGCTTTGATCCTACATTTCAGATTTTTGATTTGATTTGGATTTCATCGCCTAAGGGCGTACATTAACAGGCCTGAGTGCTGACATTTGTCCCTACCATGGATAATTTTTCCTTTTTTGATTTTCATGACCTTTTTCATGATTCTGAGGACTAGGGTTGACTTGGCTTGTCATCTTTTTGATATCATTATGTTTTTCAAAAGCGTTCTTTAACAAAACTTCGTCATTTCATGTGATTTTTTGCAATTTTATCAATTCATGTGGATTTCTTCGTAGTTTTCTCACACTGTCTTGCACATCCATCCAGTCTTGTCATGGCATACATATTAGCATGTTTAGAGCATGATCCAGGTTTAGCAAACATCCATCTAGCCTTTAGCGAGCAATTGGACTAGAAAAATCGAGTTTCTCGAGTGTACGAGGGTGCCTAACACCTTCCTCGTGCGTAATAGAAATCCTTACCCATCATCTGGTTAGCAGACATCTAGCCTTCACATCTGCACATTAGGCATTCATCTTTTTTGTGGTTTTCCTCGTCTTTCCCTTAAAAGACTAGGTGGCGACTCCTCTTTTCTTTTTCTTTTATCTTTCCTTGCGCCTTCGCTATCTTGGCATGGCTGTGATCTCCTTCCCACTGGCGCAATCCCGCGACGGGCCTCCTCCCTCGGGTCGGCATGGTCACAGTGGTATAAAGCGAACTTGTACTACAGTTCACATAGAGTCGTAGGACATTCTATGGACAATTGCTTCATGCTCTAGAATGCCATTCAATACCTCATTGATCGAAACGTCATCATTATCAACATCCCGAAGGCAAAGTCTTCACCAGCCGCACCAGCAACAGCACCTACACATCCTAGTGTAGTTAGTCAACCCTTTCTTGAGCATTCGAGCTATGGAGCTCCCGAAGCTTTGAGAATTCACTCTATCTTTCTTGTTAGGTCTATTTCTTCCCTCTTAGACCCTTCTATCTTGACTCGTCATGTTTCTACACCTTTTCCTTATCAGCTTTATCAATCTTTCTTGGAAAGTTCTAGTTCCACGATCAACATGGTCTAGTTGACTGCTAAGCCGCGTCGTGTGGTCCCCTAGCCCACCATGCAATCCACCCCACCACCATTGCTTGCTAGCAAGACCAAAGCCAAAATCCACCCAGTCCACTTCAACATCAGCTTCTCCCACAGTACCCTCTATCACACTGGCCAAGGCCCAACTAGAATTGGAGGCCCAAATTCTTGTAGTCATTAACATGACTCGGGATACCCATCATGTACCCTATAGCTATCCCACAAAGATGTGTATAGTGGTTACATGATCGGATAGTGTGACCATGCTGAAACTGACACTTCCCGCGAGAGCGAGGAGGCATGTGAGAATTCCACTAATGACACGGCAAAATTGGTGAGTCTAAGGATAGATACTCGACTCGAAAACACCAAAACAAAGGATAAGGAAATAAAACAGAGTCATTGCCTAATCATTTAAATCAAAATGACGAGGAAAACCAAAATAAGGAATAAATGTGATAAAAAATGCAAATGTAAGCAAAATATGAGAATCTATGCCAACAGATGTGACATTTCGGCCATTGCATACCAGAGAAAGGGTAATGTAACACCCGAGTGCTACACAACAGTACAAGAACTACTGAAAAGAAATGAAAAGCAACTAAGTAGTAATATTAAATAAATAAAGCTAACTACCCAGACCTGTGTGCGACAAATGTGGCTCAAACAGAAGCACCAGAGTAGACAGCTCCTACACCACAGCACCTGAAAACAAGGGGACAAGAAAACACACGTGAGTGACAAGAATGCCACCCAGTACGTGCCCCAAAACACACCAAAAATTCCATCGAAAAACTTTGCCAAAAATCATCATTTCCAAAAACCTCATATGTAATTAGAAAACTCGAAATGCAATGGCATTTCAAACTTTCTTTTCTTTTCTTTCAAAATCTCATGCTCTTTCATAAACGTTTATTCTCAACACTGGAGAAAACAATTCATTTCATCTAGCTTCCTAGCCCAAAACATCATTCAAAAGCCATTAGCACACATTTCCACAAACTGGGCTAGTAACTAGTCCACAAACACAAATCCGCATAAAATCACACTTTTCCATATCAAAACTGGTCACATCACCCTAGCCACAGGCGATCGACCTGGCTACAAGTAGCTGGTGAGGATTCCATGTCACCACACCCACACTGCAGTGCCACGGTGAACCACCCCGCGCTGGAGTTCAACTGCCCCGACCGCAGCCTCAAAGTGTACCCTCACTGGTACAAGCACGGAGTGCGCCTTGCAGACCAAACCAAACCCAACACCATATGCAGTTTTCTACCATCTTCATTTACCAAAGTTTTCCTATCAAAATATTCAAATATATCACAAGTCCTCCCTACCACTGATTGAACCCATTCTCCTTAACACCTCACGAACCCATTCAGCCCGAGCTCACTCCTTCTTCACTGAGCTCATTCAGCCCAGCCCGAGCCACACCGTTCCAGCATCAACCAGAAGCTTCCAAGGCAGCTCAGCCACTGGATCAACCACCAACAAACCTTTGGATGGCCGTCCATCATGTTGGCATCCGGAGGAACAATTGGGGGACAGCCGTTGGAGCATGTTGGGGCTGTTAGAAGCACAGCTGTGGAGTCCGTTAGTGGTCTGGTGGGTTGTTACATGGGTCGCATTTTGTTGGGTTCACCTATAAATGGAGAAGCAAGCTCACAATTTAGGAGGTTACACGATTTCCAGAGCTTTCCCACCACCGTAGGAGACAATTCAGAGCGAGAGAGAGAAAACCAGAGTGCCAGAGCTTGAAGCAGAGGAGCGGAGCCAGTCGCCGTTCCAGAGCTCCGGCGAGTCCACTCCAGCCAGGTACACACCCCCGATCACTCTATTTGTCTGAATTGTAGATTTCTAGGTTCTCCTCCCCTTCTTGGAGCGTTTCCAAGGGATCCAGAGCGATCCCTTGGCCTCCGGAGTCTCCCCGTGCCCCGCCGTCGCCAGATTCTAGCGACAGAGGTCGGGGGCAATCCAAGAAGTTTCCTAGATCCTCGAGCCCTCTCCTCTCCTCCTATGGCCTCCCTCGAGCTCTCCGTGCCCCGCCGTCGCCGTTTTCCGACGACAGAGGTGGGGGGGGCAATCCAAGAAGTTTCCTGGATCCCCGAGCCCTCTCTTTTCCTCCTCTGGCCTCCCTCGAGCACTCCGTGCCTCGCCGCGCCGCTCCGCTGCCTCCAGACGTCCACACGCAGTCGCCAGAGTTCTACACTGATCCCGCCGTCGCCGGAGAAGACGATGGGATCGGAGGAGAACTTCACATTGCAGCCCTCCCTACTCCGCTCCGACGTTCCAGACACCTTCCACAGCCTCCCGCTAGTGCACCCAAGCCCTCTGGATCGCACCGCGAGCCCCCAAGCACCGCAGCAACCAGGCTCGTCGGAGAAGACCACGGTGACGACAGTCAGGCCACCACCTCGCTCCACCAGCCCTCGCGTCGCTCCGGAGCAGCCCCGATGCCTCCTCGCGCCCTCCAGAAGCTCCAGATCGCCGCGCCGTAGCTCTGAGCACCGCCAGTCGCCGTAGGTCCTCCATCGGAGCAGCCCGACGGCGTCCAGGGTGGGAGGAGCATTCCCACCGTTGGTTTGGGGATCCACTCCGTTGGATCCCTTCGCCTTGCCCCTTTCTTGCTTTCTGTAGGGTCTGATTTGAGATCAGACCCTGGGAGCCTTCCCCTTTGCTTCATCTGATGGTCGCCGGCGGCGAACTCCATCGTCGGCGACCATCGCCCCTTTTTTTAAGTTTTAAAAACATTTAAACTTTTAATTTGAATAAAATCTGGAGTTTATGTTTTTCTTGCAAATAGGTCCTTCTGGAATTACTTT